>JBBYHM010158929.1:0-111349 GCA_038381775.1 Adansonia rubrostipa
TAATCTTAGTTTTGATATAACTAAAACTTAAGCTTAATTAGCTTGTGTTTAATTATTTTCAAGATTAGTATTTTTCCTTGCAATATTTTGTAAACTCTTTGAAAATACTAGAAAATGTTTTAACTCTTTCAAGCATTCAAAAATGTGTTCTTAATACATATTTTTATATAAAGCATTTTTTAGATAAGTTTTCCATGTTTTAAAGTCATGAAAAACCTTTTAAAATTAATTTTCATGTCAATGTATGGATACACTATGTGTATGTATCGATAAATACTTGGTACTAGCTAAATAACCTTAAAATGTAGAAATCACTGTTCTATATCGAGACAGAGCATTCTGTATCGATACAGGACTGTTCATGTATCGAGACAGATCTTTCTATATTGATATAGGACTGTTTAACGATCATATTTTGGCCCGTTAAACATAGTGTATCGATACCCACTTAATTGTATCGATACAGAGGCATAGGGGACAACGGGAAATGACATTTTGGAGGCTCAAACAACGGCTATATTCCTTCACCAAATGTTCCTAATGGCTAGAATCATGATCAAGGCTATAAATAACCCACTCCAACACCTTTAATAATAAGAAGAACCAAGAGATTGTGTGTAGAGTCATATCTTTCATTTTTTCCATATTTTCGCTAAGTAATTCATCTTTGTATAGGGTTAATTCTTCCTATTATTGTATTCTTCATCTTGTATCTTTAGACACATATTTTCTTTGAGTGAAAATTCTTGTAAACACCTAACCTTTAGAGGTTTTATTTATTTACAGTCAAATCCTTGCAAAAAAGAGAGGTTCCTACTTAGCCATTCAAAAGTAGAAAAGGTTTCAAAGGGAGGTTCCTACTTAGCCATTCAAAAGTAGAAAAGGTTTCTACTTAGCCCTCAAAAGTAGTGAAAAAGGGTTCTATCTTAGCCACAAAAGATTAAGGGTAGAGGTTTCTACCTCCTTGAAAGATAGGGAGTGTAAAGGTTATATCTTGTCCCCGAAAGGTAAACAATTCAAGTTAGTGAATTATAGAAATCCGAGGTAAGTGAGGCTGAGGCAAAGGATGTAGGCAATTGAGGCCAAACCTTTATAAATCATCGAGTTTACTTCTTCTTTCCCTTTTTGTTAATTGTTTATCTTTATTCACTAACTTGCACTCTAAAGTTTATTGTTTAGATTTCATAATTTTATTTATCAAAGTTTTAATTTAGTAAAATTTTGAGAAATCAATTCACCCCCTTGATTTCATTCACCACTAAAAGTCTACCAATTGGTATTAGAGATTGTGTCTCATTCCTATAGGCTTAACATCCTTGAGCAAAGATTTGCAAAAGAACAAGCAAATGGCTAGAGGTGATATTTTCGGTATGGGCCAAGAAGGACATTCAATCGTGAGGCCTTCTCTCTTCAACGGTAAAGATTACGTGTATTGGAAGACAAGGATGAGGCTATTTGTCTGAGCAAATAATTATCAAGTTTGGAAGAAGGACATCTTCTCTTTCATTCTATCATCAAAGTAGTTCCTTATTCATGCATTTTCTATCATGTTTCACCTATTTTCACATGCTTAACGACATGCTTGAATGTTTTTCCTAAAATGTATTGTGTATGTTCATGCATTTTTTTTCTTTGCATTTTAAGGAATCTCATGACCTAAAAATGCTATCTTGAAAATTTTAGCATGTTTTTCTATGCTTAAATATGTTCACATCATTCATGGAGTTATCATTTCCATGCATCTTATTTATCACCTCCTTCCATTTTTTGTCCTTTTTTCCATGTCAAAATTTCATCTTTGTGTGTTTACATGTGTCATCTCTATTCATCTTTGTGTATGTTGTATCTTGTTCATGATATCTCTATCAAGATGCTTGCTCTTTTGCTAAAAATCTAATTTTTTAAAAAAATCCCCAAGTTAAGTCATGCTACCTCTAATAAATAGAGAATAGCATGGATTTAATATTTTGATAAAATTGATCTTCCAATCTTAAAGACAAATCAAACATTTAATATGTGGATTCAAGGTGAAATAAGTTTAAAAATGCTATTTTTCAAACAAAAATTGCCCCTTTAGTTGAAAAAATATTAAGCATTGATATTGAGTTTAACACCATCATGTTAGCATGACCAACAGGTTGTTTCATCATCCCAAACAACTTTGGGATTATGAAATGAACTCAGGATGCCCATGTCATTCTTTTCCCTATATTGTGGATGTTTCAATGTCCATAGCTCGAATTTGACACCAAGAAACTAAAAAAAAATCAAATAATTCCCTGTTTTTGCTTTATAGCATGTAGTCATAGTTTAAAAATTATTTTTAACTATAAATGATTTTTCTAGAAAATTTTGATATTTTTTCCTTAAAGGGAATCGAAGTACCATTCCAATAGTGTCTTGTTTGCCCTTGGATAACACTGGATGAAAGAATTATGATTTTTTGAGCCATTGCTGTCTAAAACCCCTACAACTACATCATTACATTTTGTTTGGGCCATTGCAGTCCTTTAGGTGATTTTTCTGTATATTTTAAATATTTTTCCAAAAGTTTGCAAAATTCTCTTTTTGAAAAGGTATTATTTGTGATTTGATGATTTCAAATGAGTCAGGAATGATTTTTCAAATTCCATCACACCCTTACCAGTGTTAAAATAGACCTAGCTACAAAAATAAATTCTACCTAGAAAGTGATTTTCTAGGATTTTTTTTTAAATGTCATATTAGTCCTCATCGAGTTCCCTTTCCAACAGTACCTCACTTACCCTTTGAAGCATTTGGATGGGCCTCGAATAAATTTAGGAAGGAAGACAATGTAATACAGCCCGTCTCCTGAATCAGCATCTTTGAGACATTTAAACTTCTTGATATGCATCCAATTGGCCTTGTATAACGCAAACCCTTTAGGCCCAGATCAAGGCTTCAAACAAATTTGTTTTATTAAAATCCTTTGTTCTTTGTTTTGAAAATACCTTGTTTAAAAAAAAAAGAATATCATTTCCTTTTAAAACATAAAAACCAATCCTATCACTTCGAGGGGATCCTCCAACCTCATTTTCCACCAAAAACTTGAATTTTCTTTCTTGAATTTATTTGAGATTCCTAATAATTTCTTAAAACATAAAAAATTTTCATCTTTTGGGGTACTCTAAGCCCACTATTTCAAAGGGATACTTCTAGTTCTATTTTTTATTAAAAAACTCAGATTTTCTCTTATAGATTTATTCGAGATTCCTAATTATATTCTTAAAACATTAAAAATTTTCATCTTTGGGGATACTCTAGCCCCATCTTTTCGAGGGGATACTCTAACCCCTTTTTTTTCAAAAATGTTAATTTTTCTCTCTCAAATTTATTCAAGATTCCTAATCATTTTCTTAAAATATCAAAATTTTTATCTATGGTGATAGTCCAACCCTACCTATCCCAAGGGATCTCCAACCTCGCTTTTATCTTAAAATCCTAAAATTTTCTCTTTTCTGGATATCCCTAATTATTTCAACTAAAACATTTTTCACTCCTTAACTTACCAATGAATAAAATTGTCATTTCCATCATTCTTCAATAATCAAAAATGATTATGAGATACATTTCGATCATCCCTTCTTTGTATGTTTTTTTATTGTTTATGATTGTTTTCCTATGATATTATTATATTCTTTTTCGTCCTACTAACAAGTTCGCTTTTTGTATTAACCATTGTGCATTCATATTTAAAAATTGTTTTAAAATTTTTACACGATAGTGTTCCATGTTGGTATCTCTCCAATGCCTAACCAAAAATATCTAAATTTTCAAAATTTAATCTAGAAATTATTTTAATCAAAAAAATCCTTATGCACCTCACATCTCTGTAGTGCATAGGTGGTAAAAATATTTCTACCAAAACTCAGATTTATAGTTTCTACAAAAATTCATGCATTAAAAGGGATTATATCTAACTAATGACATAACGGAATCGATTAGGCCAAACCAAAGCAGGATATACTTAGCAAGTACCGATTTCAGGGGTCTTGAGGGTGCTAATCCTTTACCAAATTTAACCATCTCCCAAATCTAATTAATGAATCTTTGGACCTTGTAGACCTTGAAATCAATATTTCAAGTTTCATGCCTAGCACGAAATGGTCGATGGTGACTCTAAATTTATGGTTACTTCATGGTAACTTTCAATCTAGTTGGATGATCAATCAGTCTTTCTCCCCTTCACATTGTCTTGCCTAATCCAAATCCTAACCAAGGGATAACTCAAAGGTGCTGATCAAACACCATATATCTTTTAAGTCATGTGTACTACACTGGTGAAAGATTGGCGACTCCATTGGGGATTGTCTGGAGAAGAGAATAAAAAGGGGTAATGTGACGATAGCCTGGCGATTCCATTGGGTGCTAAATTAGAGAGCCAAGCCTACAGTTAGCTATATCTTGCTCACTTCTTTGCCTTTTTGAATTCCATCATTATAACCCTATTTCACTTTATCCACTAAGTTTTATCTTTTATGGTTTTTGCCCTATAATTATCAGAGACTATTTCATTCTTGAATAAATATCGACTCAAATAAGTATGGTAATATTGGAGTAAAACAAAAGGTTTGATTGTTTCCATAACACACATTGTGCATTTGCATCTGCATTACATTCCCACCAAACATCATGGTGAAGTTACGATCTAATTACTAGGAAAAGGTAAGCCATCCGTGTTTGTGAGTATCCATCTACAAAGGCATGGCAAGGGCTTTCGGGGTGTAAATTACCTATGTCTCTCGTTAGTACCTTTCCACATTTACATGGGGAAATACATCGACCAGATCGAACATATTCTGCCAAACCCATGGTGGGCCTAGGATCGGGATGCCTTGACTGTCCTCATCAGATAGAAGAGCGATTCGAATACCGATTTAGGCACTGACTTAAACCCATATAGTGAACTTTACAAACCAAACTATGTCAAACCATACCAGAATATTGTTTGAATAATTTAGAGAATAAGGTCACTTAAGGAAACACTTCTTACTTTTTACTCTTCTATACTGTTATTTGATGTAGCTGATGATGAATGTATATAATCACTCACGTTTTTAATTTTTCTTGATAGATCATAGGGGCACACTGTTACGTTATCTGACGGACGACAAATGCTCAATTTTCCTTTAGGTCAAACAAACAAGTGTTTTTATCCATAATCTTTTTAAGGCCTTCCCATTGCCTTTTAAATTGATAAAGTTGACCCATTCAACCAGTTATATTGTCTGATCGATGGCTTAACACATGTCCACCAATTGACAATAGATGTACATCAATGCCTAATTGGTTAATTATGCTCAAAGGCTTTAAATCATCATCAAAGGGAAACTTAATACGACTAAGTTATTTTGCTGTCCAACCAATGGCTAACAAATATTGCATTATTGTAGACAATGGCATGCAAAAGTTGTCATAAAAAATTTACTTGAGGCTAGGTAGCACCTTCAAAGAAATAAATTTTTAATCCAATTAAGCTATCATGCTGTCTGATTGCTGGCTTGGTACTAATCACCCTTAGTTAATAATGAACAAATATAGTCACCTGGGTCACTAGTTTTAACCTAAAAAACCACCATATTGAGAGGTTTCAACTCGAACACATTATTGTGTTGTTTGTATCATGAAAGAACAGCAATTTTTTCTTCAATCCTCTAGGGCAACCTAAGGCATCTTGATGCCTATAATTGAGGCAATTTTTGTGATTTATTTTTGTTACCTTTATTCTTCTTGCCAATATTCTCTAATCTTGTTGTACCTTATTATTTCATGTTCGTGTCACATGTATCACTTCTTATATCAAACGTGTAAAGATAATTGACATCAACCAATGGTGAACAAACATCGTAATGCCCAGTGGATCTTTGCACCATTAGCATTATATTTTCTTGAGAAGTTCTAAGTATGGATTCTTTCCTACAAGGGCCATTCACCATGTTTGGTGCTATAGGGATATAGCATGGCGTATCTCATACATTCCATCTATAACTACTAATACTATTTACAATCCTAGAGGAAGATTTCCATGATAACATTTTCATTTGATGACATCCAAGTTTTTCTTATTTGATAGATGAAATTTCATACTAAGGAAAATGGTGGAAAGAAAAATGTTTCTTGCCAAAACAAATCATTAATGTCATGCATCCCAATGAGGATAACATGTTTATAGCACCCAACCATGAAAAAATGGAGATTATTATAAGAATCCAAGTTTTTCTCATTCGATAGACAAACTTTGACTCTAAGAAAAATGGTGGAAAGAATAGCTTTTATTGTTAGACCAAAGCATCAATTTGTGCATCCCAATAAGAAGAATGTGTTTATGGTGTCCCATCATGAAATGAATGAAGATTATTATGAGAATCCAAGTTTGTCTCACTTGGCATATAAACTTTGACTTTAAGAAAAATGGTGGAAAAAGGCTTTTTCTACCAAACCAAAACATTAGTATCATGTAACCTAATGATTAGAACGCATTTGCAGTGCCCAATCATGAAAAAAATAGAGATTATCATGAGAATCCAAGTTTATCTTATTTGACAAGTGAACTTTAATTCAAAGGAAAATGGTGGAAAAAAAACATTTCATGCTAAACCAAAGCATCAATATCATGTATCCAGTGAGTAAAATGTGCTTATAATGCCCAATCATGAAAATAATAGAACAAGAATCCAAGCTTGTCTTACTTGACGGATGAAATTTGATTGTAAGGAAAATGTGGAAAGAAAAGCATTTCTTGCTAAACCAAGGCATCAATATTATGAATCCTAGTGAGGAGAATGTGTTTAGAGAAGTTAATAGAAAAAGATAAAGATTATTACAAGAATCAAAATTTGCCTCTTTTGACGAATGAACTTTGACTCCAAGGCAAATTATGGCAAGAAAAGCTTTTCTTTCCAAAGCAAAGCATCAATACCATGTATCTCAATAAGGAGAATGTGTTTACGGTACCCAATCATGAAAAGAATGGAGAGTATTATATGAATCCAAGTTTGTCTCATTTAACATATGAACTTTGACTCTAAAGAAAATAATGGAAAGAAAAGCTTTTCTTGCCAAACCAAACATCAATATCGTGTATCCTAATAAGAAGAATGTGTTATGGCACTCAATCATGAAAAAGAAGGAGATTATTATGAGAATCTAAGTTTTCCTCTTTCGATAGATGAACTTTACTCTAAGGAAAATGGTGGAAAGAAAAGCTTTTCTACCAGACCAAAGCATCACTATCGTGCATCCCAATAAAGAGAATATGTTGATGATGCCCAATCAAGAAATAAATGAAATGATTATGAGAATACACATTTGTCTCCTTCGATAGACAAGCTTTAACTCTAAAGAAAATGGTGTAAACAAGTTTTTCCTACCAAACTAAAGCATCAATTTTATGTATCCCAATGAGGAGAACATGTTTCTAGTGCCCAATCATGAAAATAATGGAGATTATCATAAGTATCCAAGTTTGTCTCATTTAATAAACGAACTTTGATTTCTACGAAAAATGGTGGAAAGAAAAACATTTCATGCCAAGCCAGCATCAATGTCGTGTATCCCAATAAGTAGGATGTGCTTATAGAGCCCAATCATATAAATAATAAAGATTATTATGAGAATCCAAGTTTTTATCTTTTGACAGAGAAACTTTATTCTAAGGAAAATGGTAAAAAGAAAAGTGTTTCTTGCTAAATGAAAGTTTCAATATCATAAATCCTAATAAGGAGAATGTGTTTGTAGAGCCCAACAACAAAAAAATAGAGATAATTATGAGAATCCAAATTTGCTTATTTTAATGGATGAACTTTGACTCTGTAGAAAATAGTGGCAAGGAAAGCTTTCCTTGCCAAAGCAAAGCATTAGTATTCTGCATCGTAATGAGGAGAATGTGTTTATGGTCCCCAATCATGAAAAGAATGAATATTATTATGAGAATCCAAATTTGTCTTATTTGATAGATGAACTTTGACTCTAAGGAAATCGGCAGAGAAAAACCTTTTCTTGCCATGCCAAAGCATCAATATTTTGTATCCCAATAAGCAGAACATTTTTATGGCACCCAATCATGAAAAGAAAAGAGATTATTTAGAGAATCCAAGTTGGTCTCATTAAACGAATGAACTTTGCCTTTAAAGAAAATGGTAGAAAGAAAAAATTTTCTTGTTAGACTAAAACATCAATATTGTATATCCTAATAAGGAAAATGTCCTTATGGTGGAGAAAAAGCTTTTCTTGCCATGCCAAAGCATTAATATTTTGTATCCCAATGAGCAGAACATTTTTATGGCACCCAATCATAAAAAGAAAAGAGATTATTAAGAGAATCCAAGTTGTCTCATTAAACAGATGAACTTTGCCTTTAAAGAAAATGGTAGAAAGAAAAGATTTTCTTGTTAAACTAAAACATCAATATTGTAATCGTAACGAGGAAAATGTCCTTACGATGCCTAATTATGAAAAAAATGAAGATTATTATGAGAATCCAAGTTTCTCTTATTGGACGAATAAACTTTGACTAAGGAAAATGGTGTTATCTTGCCAAACCAAAGCATCGAAATCATGTATCCTAGTGAGTAAAACGTGTTTATGGTGCCCTATTAGGAAAAGAATGAAGTTTATTATGATAATCTAAGTTTGTCTTATTAGATAGATGAACTTTAACTCTTGGGAAAATGGTTGAAAGAAAAGCTTTTCTTTCCAAACCAAAGCATCAATATCCTCTGCCAATGAGGAAAACATGTTTGTGGTGCCCAATCATGGAAAGAATAGAGATTATCATGAGAATCTAGGCTTATCTCTTTTGACGGATAAACTTTAATTTTAAGGAAAATTATGGAAAGAAAAACTTTACATGCTAAACCAAAGAATTAATATTGTGCCTCCCAATAAATAGAATGCATTTATTATGCCAAATCACAAAAATAACGAAAATTATTATGAGAATCCAAGTTTGTCTCTTTTGATGGATGAGCTTTGATTCTAAGGAAAAATGGTGGAAAGAAAAATATTTCTTGCTAAACCATAGCATCAATATCATGAGTCCTACTAAGGAGAATATGTTTATAAAGCCCAACAACCAAAAGAATAGAGATTATTTGAGAATCCAAGTTCCTATTTCAATGGATGAACTTTTACTCTAGAGAAAATGGTGGCAAGAAAAGCTTTTCTTGCCAAAGCAAAGCATCAATATCGTGTATCCCAATAAGAAGAATGTGTTTATGGTGCCAGTTATGAAAAGAATAGAGATTATTACAGGAATCTAAGTTTGTATCATCTGATGAATAAACTCTAACTTTAAGGAAAAAGATTGAAAGAAAAGCTTTTCTTGCCATGAAAAAGCATCAGTATCATGCATCCCAATGAGAAGACCATGTTTATGGTGCCCAATCATGAAAAGAAAAGATATTATTATGAGAATCCAAGTTTGTCTCATTGGATGGATAAACTTTGCCTTTAAAGAAAATGGTGAAAAGAAAAGCTTTTCTTATTAAGCCAAGGCATCAATATTATGTATCTTAATAAGGAGAATGCGTTTATGGTGCTAACTATAAAAATAATGAAGATTATTGCAAGAATCCAAGTTTCTCTCATTGGACAAATGAACTTTGACTCTAAGGAAATTGATGGAAAGAAAATATTTTCTTGCCAAACCAAAAAATTAATACCATGTATCTCATTGAGGAAAACATGTTTAAAACACCCAATCATGAAAAGAACGGAGGTTATTACAAGAATGCAAGTTTGTCTGATTTGATAGAGAAACTCTAACTCCGAGGAAATAATGGAAAGAAAAGCTTTTCATGCCAAAGCAAAGCATTAATATCATACATCCCAATAAGGAGAATGTGTTATCATGCCTAATCCAAAAATGAATGGTGATTATTATGAGAGTCCATGTTTGTCTCATTTCATGGATGAACTCTGACTCGAAGGATAATAGTGGAAACAAAAGCTTTTCCTACCAAACAAAAGCCTCAATATTCTATATTCCCATGAGGAGAACATTTTTATGGTGCCTAATTATGAAGGAATGGAGATTAAGTTTGTCTCATTGGACAGATAAACTTTGACTCCAAGGAAAATAGTGGAAAGAAAAGCTTTTCTTGCCAAACCAAAGCATCAATATCATGTATCCTAATAAGAAGAGAGTGTTTATAGTGCCTAACTATGAAAAGAATTGAGATCATTATGAGAATACAAGTTTGTGTCATTCAACGGACAAACTTTTACTTTAAGGAAAATGGTGGAATGAATAGCTTTCCCTGCCAAACCAAAGCATCAATATTTTATATCCTAAAACAAAAAAGTGTTCATGTTTTTCATTATGAAAAGAATAGAGATTATGATGGGAATCCAATCTTATTTCATTAGAAGAATGAACTTTGACTCTAAGGAAAATGGTGGAAGGAAAAAGCATTTCTTCCAAAACCAAAGCATCAATATCATGTATCCAAATGAGGAAAGTGTGTTTACAATGCCAAACTATTAAAAAAATGGAGATTTTTATGAGAATCCAAGTTTATCTCTTTTAATGGATGAACTTCCACTCTAAGGGCAAGGATGGAAAGAATAGTTTTTCTAGCTAAATGAAAGCATCATATTATGTATCCTAATGAGAACATGTTTATGGGGCCCAATCACGAAATGAATTAACATTCTATTGAGGATCCAAATTTGTCTCATTTGAAAGATGAACTTTGTCTTTAAGAAAAATGGTGGAAAGAAGCTTTCCTATTAAACCAAAGTATCAATTTCATGTATCCCAATATGGAGAACATGTTTGTGGTGCCAATCATGAAAAGAATGGAGATAATCATGAGAATCCAAGTTTGTCTCATTTGATGGACGAACATTGATCCTAAGGAAAATGATGAAAAGAAAAGCATTTCATGCCATAGCAAAGCATTAATATTGTGTATCCCAATGAGTAGAATGTGTTTACTATACCCAGTCATGAAAATAATGGAGATTATTATGAGAATCTAAGTTTGTCTCGTTTAATGGATGAACATTAACTTTAAGGAAAATAGTAGAAAGAATAGATTTTCTTGCCAAACCAATGCATGATTATTGTGTATCCCAATGAGAAGAACATTTTATGGTGCCTAATCATTAAAAAATGGAGATTATTCCAAGAGTCCAAGTCTGTCTTAATTGATGGATGAACTTTAATGAAAATGGAGGAAAAATCTTTCTTGCTAAACCAAAGCACCAATATCGTGTATCCCAAATAGTAGAATGTGTTTATAGTACCTAATCATGAAATAAATGGAGATTATTATGAGAATCCAAGTTTGTCTAATTGGATGGATGAACTTTGACTCTAAGAAAAATGGTGGAAAAAAAGCTTTTCTTGCAAAACTAAAGCATCAATATCGACTATCCTAATAAGTAGAACATGTTTATGGTGCCAAATTATGAATAGAATGGAGATTATCATGAGAATTCAAGTTTATCTAATTTGATGGATAAACTTTGATTTTAAAGAGAATAGTGGAAAGAAAAGCATTTCATGCCAAAGCAAAGCATTAATATCATGTATCCCAATGAGTAGAATACATTTATTGTGCCCAATCACAAAAATAATGGAGATTATTATGAGAATCCAAGTTTGTCTCATTCAATGAACATGCTTTAACACTACAAAAAATGGTGGAAAAATAAGCTTTTCTTTCTAAACAAAGGATCAGTATTGTGCATCCCAATGAGAAGAATATATTTATGGTGCCTAACTACAAAAAGAATGGAGATTATTAGAGAATCCAGGTTTGTCTCATTAGATGAACGAACTTTTCTTGCCAAATCAAAGCATTAATATTCCGTATCCCAATAAGGAGAACATGTTTGTTGTGTCTAATCTTTAAAAGAATGGAGATTATCACCAGAATCCATGTTTGTTACATTAGACAGATAAACTATGACTATTAAGGAAAATGGTGGAAAAAAAACATTTCTTGCCAAACCAAGGCATTAGTATTGTTTATCCTAATGAGGAGAATATGTTTATGGCACCCAATCATGAAAAGAATAGAGAATATTATGAGAATCCATGTTTGTCTTACTAGAGGGACACACTTTGAGTCTAAGCAAAATGTTAGAAAAAAAGCGGTTCATGCCAAACAATGCATCAACATCATGTATTGCAATAAGTGAAACGTGTTCATAATGCCCAATCCTAAAAATAATGGAGATTATTACAAGAATCCAAGTTTATCTCATTTGATGAATGAACTTTGATTCTAATGAAAATGGTGGAAAGAAAAATATTTCTTGCTAAACCAAGTGTCAATATTGTGAATCCTAGTGAGAAAAACATGTTTATAGAGCCAATGGCAAAAAGAATGAAGATTATCACAAGAATCCTTGTTTGCCTCTTTTGACATGCGAACTTGGACTCCAAGGAAAATGGTGGTCAAAAAACTTTTCTTATCAATGCAAAAGAGAATGTATTTGTGGTGCCCAATCATGAAAAGAATAGAGATTAATATGAGAATCCAAGTTTGTTTCATTTGACATATTAACTTTGACTTCAAGGAAAATAGTGGAAAGAAAAGCTTTTCTTGCTATACCAAAGCATAAATATTGTGTATCCCAATAAGGATAATGTGTTTATGGTGCCTAATATGAAAAGAAAGGAGATTATTATGAGAATCCAAGTTTATCTCATTAGATGGATGAACTTTGCCTCGAAGGAATATGGTGGGAAGAAAAGCTTTTCTTGCCAAACTAAAGCATTAATATTGTGTATCCAAATGAGAAAAACATGCATATGACACTTAATTATGAAATCAATGGAGATTATTACGAGAATCTAAGTTTCTCTCGTTGGGTAGGTAAACTTTGACAATAAGGAAAATGGTGGAAATAAAAGCTTTTCTAGCCAAACCAAAGAATCAGTATCATGTATCCCAATAAGGAGAACATGTTTATAGTGCCCAATCATGAAAAGATTAGAGATTATTACAAGAATCCAAGTTTGTCTTATTTAATAGACAAATTTTAACTCCAAGGAAAATGATGGAACAAAAGTTTTCTTACTAAAGCAAAGCATCAATATTGTGCATCCTAATTAGGAAAACATGTTTATCATGCCCAATCTTGAAAGAATAGAGATTATTACAAGAGTTCAAGTTTGTCTCATCCTATGGACGCACTTCAATTCTAAGGAAAATGGTGGAAAGAAAAGTGTTTCATGCCAAATCAAAGCATTAATATCATGTATCCCAATGAGGAGAAATTATAAGAATCTAAGTTTGTCTCATTTCTTAAATGAACTTTGACTCTAAGGAAAATGATGGAAAGAAAAATTTTCTTACAAGAGCAAAACATTGATATCATGCATCCCAATAAGGCAAATGTGTTTATGGTTCCCAATCAGAAAAAAAAATTGAAATTAATTATGAGAATCCAATTTTTTCTCATTTGATGGATGAACTTTGATTCTAAGGAAAATGACGGAAAGAAATGTGTTCCATGCCAAACCACAGCATCAATATCATGTAACCAAAGAAGTAGAACATGCTTATAGTGACCAATCATGAAAAGATGGAGATTATTATAAGAATCTAAGTTTATCCTATTTTACAAATGAACTTTAATTCTAAGAAAAATGGTGGAATGAAAAGCTTTTCAAGACCTATCAAAGCTTCAATATTGTGTATCCCAATAAGGAGAACATGTTTATATTGCCTAACCATGAATAGAATAGAGATTATTTTGAGAATCTAGGTTTGTCTCATTAGATGGATGAACCTTGACTCTAAGCAAGATCATGGAAAATTTTTTTTCTTGCCAATCCAAAACATCAATATTGTGTATCTTAATGAATAGAATGAGTTTTTGGTGATTAGTCATGAGAAAAAATTGAGATTATTATGAGAATTTGAGTTTGCCTTTTTCGATAGATGAACTTTGACTAAAAGAAAAATAGTGGATAGAAAAGCTTTTCTTGCCAAACCAAAACATCAATAACGAGAATGTATTCACAGTGCCCAATCATCAAAAGAATGACAACTATTACGAGAATCCAAGATTGTCCTATTTGACGAATAAACTTTGCTTTATGGAAAATAAAGGAAAGAAAAATGTTTCAATGCAAAAAAAAGCATCTATATTGTGTATCCTAAAGAGGAGAACATATTTATGGTGCCTAATCATGAAAAAAATTGAGATTATTTCTAGAATCTAAGTGTGCCTCATTGGATGGATGAACTTTGATTCTAAAGGAAAATAATAGAAAGAAAAACTTTTCTTGCCAAAACAAGGCATCAATATTGTGTATGCCAATAAGGAGAATGTGTTTTATAGTTCTAAATCATGAAGAGAATAGAGATTATTACAAAAATCCAAGTTTGCCTCATTTGATGGATGAATTTTGATTCCAAGGAAAATTATGGAAAGAAAAGTGTTCCATGCCAAGCCAACATCAATATCATGTATCCAAATGAGTAGAATGTGTTTATGATGCCTAATCACAAAAATAATAGAGATTATTATGAAAATCCAAGTTTATCTTATTTGACAGAAGAACTTTGACTTTAAGGAAAATGGTAAAAAAAGCTTTTCATGACAAATGAAAGCATCAATATCATGTATCCCAATGAAAAGAATGTGCTTATGATGCCCAATCATGAAAAAGGTAAAGATAATTACTAGAATCCAAGTTTGTCTTATTTAACTGACGACCTTTGATTCTAAGGAAAATGGTGTAAAGAAAAGCATTTCTTGCATACAAAGCATCAATATCATGAATCCCAGTGAGGGGAATGTGCTTTAAAGGCCCAATGAAGAAAAGAATAGAGACTATTATGGGAATCCAAGTTTGCCTCCTTTGATGGACAAACTTTGACTTAAAGGAAGTTAGTAGCAAGAAAGCTTTTCTCACCAACTCAAAGCATCAATATTATGTATCCCAATAAGAAAAATGTGTTTATTGTGCCCAACCATGAAAAGAATGGAGATTATTATGAGAACCCAAGATTGTCTCATTTGACATATAAATTTTGACTCTAAGGAAATTGGTGGAAAGAAAAGTTTTTCTTGGTAAACCAATGCATCAATATTTTGTATCCGAATGAGGAGAATGTGGTTTTAGTGCCCAATCACGAAAAGAATGAAGATTGGTATGAGAATCCAAGTTTGTCTCATTTAACAGACAAACTTTGACTTTAAGGAAAATGGTGGAAATAAAAGCATTTCTTGCCAAAACAAAGCATTAATATCATGTATTCCAATAAGGAGTATGTGTTTCTAGTGCCCAGGCACAAAAAGAATGAAAATTATTGTGAGAATCCAAGTTTGTCTTATTTGATGGATAAACTCTGACTTTAAAGAAATTGGTGGAAAGAAAAGCTTTTCTTGGCAAACTAACATATCAATATTTTATATCCTAATGAGGAGAATGTGGTAATAGTGCCTAATCATGAAAAGAATGGAGATTATTATAAGAATCCAAGTTTGTCTTATTTAACAGATAAACTTTGACTCTGAAGAAAATGGTCAAAAGAAAAACACATTTCTTGCTAGATCAAAGCATCAATATCATGCATTCCAATAGGGAGAATGTGTTTCTAGCGCCGAAGCATGTAAAAAATGGATAAACTTTTACTCTAAGGAAAATTATGGTAGGAAAAGCTTTTCTTGCCAAAGTAAAGCATTGATGTGATGTATCCTAATGAGGAGAAGGTGTTTATGGTGCCCAATCATGAAAAGAATAGAGATAGAATACTGCAAGAATCCAAGTTTGTCTCATTTGATGGATAAACGCTAACTTTAAGAAAAATAATGGAAAAAAAAGCTATTCTTGCCAAACTAAAGCATCAATATTATTTATCACAAAAAGGGCAATATTTTTATGGTGCCCGCTGATGAGAACCCAAGGTTATCTAATTAGGTAGATGAACTTTAGTTATAAGGAAAATGATGGAAAGAAATGCTTTTCTTGCCAAATAAAAGCATCAATATCGTGTATCCTAATGAGAGAAACGTGTTTATGGTGCCCAATTATCAAAAGAATGAAGATTATTATGAGAATCCAAGTTTGTCTTCTTGCATGGACAACTTTTACTCTAGGGAAAATGATGGAGCAAAAAGATTTCTTGCTAATCCAAAGCATCAATGCCATGTATCCCAATAAGGAAAATGTGTTTTTGGAGCCTAGCCACAAAAAAATAAAGGTTATTATGACAATCCAAGCTTGTCTCATTTGACGGACGAACTTTGATTCTAAGGAAAATGGTGGAAGGAAAAGCATTTCTTGCCAAACATCAATATCATGTATCCCAATAAGGAGAATATTTTGTGGTGCCCAATCATGAAAAAAATGGATATTATCAATAAAATCAAAGTTTATCTCATTCGACAAATAAAGTTCGATTTTAAAGAAAATGGTGGAAGGGAAAGCATTTGAAGCCAAACCAAAGCATCAATATCGTGTATCCTAATGAGTAGAACATATTTGTAATGCCATATCATGAAAATAATGGAGATTATTACAAGAATCCAAGTTTGTACCATTCAATGAATGAACTCTGACTCTAAGGAAAATGGTGGAAAGAAAAGCTTTTCCTACAACCAAAGTATCAATGTCATGGATACCAATGAAGAGAACATGTTTATGGAACCCAATCATGAGAACAACGGAGATACAAGAATCCAAGTTTGTCTCATTGGATGGATGAACGTTGCTTTTAAGGAAAATGATGGAAAGAAAAGCTTGCCACGCTAAACCAAAGCATCAGTAATATCTATATGGTGCCTAATCCTGAAGTGAAAAGAATGTATTTATGGTGCCCAATCACGAAAAGAATAGAGATTATCACGAGAATCTAGGTTTATCTTATTTAACGGATGAACTTTTATTCTAGGGAAAATAGCTGAAGGAATAACTTTTCATGCTAAACCAAATCATCAATATCTTGTATCCCAATGATTTAAACATTTTTATTATGCTCAATCATGAAAATAATAGAGATTATTGTGAAAGCCCAAGTGTTTTTTATTCAACGGGTGAATTTTGACTCTTAGGAAAATTGTAGGAAGAAGCTTTTCCTGCTAAACCAAAGTATCAATGTTGTGTGTCCCAATAAGGAGAACATGTTTGTGGTGACTAATCATGAAAAGAATGGTAATTATTAAAAGAATCCAATATTGTCCAATTTGACAAGCGAACTCTAACTCTAAGGAAAATGATGAAAAAAATGGTTTTATGCCAAAACAAAGCATCCATATCCTGTATCCTAATAAGGAGAACATGTTTATGGTACCCAATGATGAAAAGAATTAAGATTATTGTGAGAATCCGAGCTTCCCTTATAGGATAGATGAACTTTGATTCTAAGAAAAATAGTGGAAAGAAAAGCTTTTCTTGGCAAAACATACATTAATATCGTATATCCTAACGAGGAGAACGTGTTTTATAGTTCCTAATCATGAAAAAAATAGAGATTATTATGAGATCCAAGTTTATCTAGTTTGATGGATGAACTTTAATTCTTAGGAAAGTGGTGGAAAAAAACATTCCATGCTAGGTCAAAGCATCAACATCTTGTATCCTAATCAGCAGAATGTGTTTCTAATGCCCAATGACAAAAATAATGGAGATTATTATGAGAATCCAAGTTTGTCTCATTTGACAGAAGAACGTTGACTCTAAGGAAAATGGTGGAAAAAAAAGCTTTTCATGACAAACCAAAGAATCAATATTATGTATCCCAATGAAAAAGAACATGGTTATGGTGCCTAATCATGAAAAAAACAGAGATTATAACTATAATCCAAGTTTGTTTTATTTGACCGATGAATTTTGATTCTAAGAAAAATGGTGTAAAGAAAAGCATTTCTTGCTAACAAAGCATCAATATCATGAATTCTAATAAAGAAAATGTGTTTTAAGACCTCAATAAAGAAAGAATGAAGATTATTATAAGAATCCAAGTTCTCTTCCTTCAATGGATGAACTTTGACTCTAAGGAATAAGTGGCTAGCAAAGCTTTTCTTGCCAAGCCAAAGCATCAGTATCATGTACCCAATAAGAGAACGTGTTTATGGTGCCCAACCATGAAAAAAATGGTGGTTATTATGAAAATCCAAGATTATCTCATTTGACGAATGAACTTTGACTCTAAGGGAAATGGTGGAAAAAAAGCTTTTCTTGGCAAAGCAACACATCAATATTGTGTATTCCAATGAAAAAAATGTGGTCATGGTGCCCAATCATGAAACGAATGGAGATTATTACAAGAATCCAAGTTTATCTCATTTAAGAGACAAATGTTGACTCTAAGGAAAATAGTGGAAAGAAAACCATTCCTTAACAAAACAAAGCACCAATATCAAGCATCCCAATAAGAAGAATGTGTTTCTAATGCCCAGCCACAAAAAAAAAAAAGATTATTATAAGAATCTAAGTTTGTCTCATTCAATGGATGAACTTTGACTCTAAGGAATATAGTGGCAGGAAAAACTTTTCTTACTAAACTAAAGCATCAATATCAAGTATCCCATTGAGGAGACCATGTTTATAGTGCCCAATCATGAAAAGAATAAAGAGAGGTTGCTACGAGAATCCAAGTTTATCTCATTAATGGATGAACTCTAACTATGGTGGAAACAAAAGCTATTCTTGCAAAACCAAAGCATTAATATCGTCTATCATAATGAGAACTTTTTTGTAGTTCCTATTCATGAGAATCCAAGTTTATCTAATTAGGCAAATGAACTTTTGCTCTAAGGAAAATAATGGAAATAAATGCTTTTCTTGCCAAATAAAAACATCAATATCGTGTAACCCGATGAGGGAATGTGTTATGGATCCCAATTATAAAAGAATGGAGATTATTAAGAGAATCCAAGTTTATCTTTTTGGTTAGATAAACTTTGACTCTAAGGAAAATGGTGGAGCAAAAAGCTTTTCTTGCTAGACCAAAGCATTAATACTGTGTATCCCAATATGGAGAATGTGTTTGTGGAGCCTAATCACGAAAAGAATAAAGATTACTAAAAGAATCTAAGCTCATCTTATTTGACAGATGAACTTTTATTCTAAGGAAAATGGTGGAAGGAAAAGCATTTCTTGCCAAAAAGAAACATCAATACCATGTATCCCAATGAGAAAAATATGTTTACGTGCCCAGCCATGAAAAAATGGATATTATCATAAGAATCCAAGTTTATCTTATTTGATGGATGAACTTTGACTCTAAAGAAAATGGTAGAAGAAAAAGATTTCAAGCCAAACTAAGGCATCAATATCATGTATCCCATGAGTAAAACATGTTTATAATGCCAAATCATGAAAATAATGTAGATTATTACAAGAATCTAAGTTTGTACCATTTGATGGATGAACTTTGACTCTAGGGAAAATAATGAAAGGGAAAGCTTTTCTTGCAAACAAAGCATCAATGTCATATATGCCAATGAGGAGAATGTGTTTATAAAACCTAATCATGGAAAGAAAAGAGATTACAAGACTCTAAATTTGTCTCATTCGATAGACAAACTTTGCCTTTAAGGAAAATAGTGAAAATAAACGCTTTTCATACTAAACCAAAGCTTCAATATCGTATATATGGTGAAGTGAGGAGAATGTGTTTATAGTGCCCAATCATAAAGAAAATGAAAATTATCACAAGAATCCAAGTTTATCTTATTTGAAGGATGAACTTTTATTTTAAATAAAATATTGGAAGGAAAAACTTTTCATGCCAAACCAAAGCATCAGTATCGTGTATCCCAATGAGTAAAACTTATTTATATGCTCAATCATGAAAATAATAGAGATTATTACAAGGGCCCAAGTTTATCTTATTCAACGGATAAACTTTGACTTTAAAGAAAATGGTGGAAAGAAGCTTTTCCTACCAAACTAAAGTATAGTATTGTGTATCCCAATAAGGAGAACATATTTATAGGACTAATCATGAAAAAAATGGTAATTATTATAAGAATCTAAGATTGTCCCATTTGACGGATGAAATCTGACTCTAAGGAAAATGGTGGAAAAAACATTTTGTGCCAAAACAAAGATCCGTATTGCTTATCCCAATAAGAAGAACACGTTTATGGTACCTAATTACAAAAAAAAAATGAAATTATTGTGAGAATCCAAGTTTGTCTCATTGGATTAATGAACTTTGATTCTATGGAAAATAATGGAAAGAAAACCATTTCTTGCAAAAATAAAGCATTAATATCGTGTATTCTAATAAGGAGAATGTGTTTTATAGTTCCTAATCACAAAAAGAATAGAGATTATTATGAGAATCCAAGTTTGTCTCACTTGATGGATGAATTTTGAATCTAAGGAAAATGGTGGAAAGAAAAGCATTCCAAGTAGGTCAAAGCATCAATATCTTATATCCCAATAAGTAAAATGTGTTTGTAGTGCCCGACTACAAAAATAATGGAGATTATTATAAGAATTCAAGTTTATCTCATTTGATGGAAGAACCTTAACTCTAAGGAAAATGGTGGAAAGAAAAGCTTTTTATGACAAGCCAAGCCATCAATATCATGTATCCCATTGAGAAAAACATGGTGCCCAATCATAAAAAGAACAAAGATAATTATTGGAATCCAAGCTTGTTTTACTTGACTGATGAACTTTGATTCTAAGGAAGGGTGTAAGGAAAAGCATTTCTTGCTAAACAAAGCATCAATATCATGAATCCTAGTGATGAGAATGTGTTTTAAGAGCCTAATGAAGCAAAGAATGGAGATTATTATGAGAATCCAAGTTTGCCTCTTTCAACGGATAAACTTTGACTCTAAGGAGATTAGTGGCAAGAAAAGCTTTTCTTGCGAAGCTAAAGCATTAATATCATGTATCCTAGTGAAAGAACATGTTTATGGTGCCCAACCATAAAAAGAATAGGGATTATTATGAGAATCCAAGATTGTCTTATTTGACGTATAAACTTTGACTCCAAGGAAAATGGTTAAAGAAAAGCTTTTCTTGGCAAGCCAAAGCATCAATATTATGTATTCCAATGAGGAGAACATAGTTACAGTGCCCAATCACGAAAACAATGGAGATTATTATGAGAATCCAAGTTTGTCTCATTTGGCAAACAAACTTTAACTCTAAGGAAAATGGTGGAAAAAATGTTTCTTACCAAAAAAAGCATCACTATCATGCATCCCAATGAGAAGAACGTGTTTCTAGGTGCCGAGCCACAAAAAAGTAGAGATTATTATAAGAATCTAAGTTTATCTTATTCAGCAGATGAACTTTGGCTCTAAGGAAAATGATAGTAGAAAAAGCTTTTCATGCTGAACCAAAGCATCCATGTCATGTATCCTAATGAGAAGAACAAGTTTATGGTGCCTAATCATTAAAAAATAGAGATAGATTGCTATGAGAATTCAAGTTTATCTTATTTGATGGATGAACTCTGACTTTTCAAAAAAGGGTGGAAACAAAAGCTATTCATGCTAAACCAAAGCATCAATGTTATCCATCACAATAAGGAGAACATTTTTATGGTGCCCATTCATAAGAATCAAAGTTTGTCTAATTGGGCTGACAAACTTTGACTTTATTGAAAATGGTGGAAAAAAATGGTTTTCCTGCTAGATGAAAACATTAATCTCATGCATCCCAATGAGGGAACGTGTTTTTGGTCCCAGTTATGAAAAGAATAAAGATTATTTTGAGAATCCAAGTTTATTTTCTTGGATGGATGAATTTTGACTCTAAAAAAATTAGTGGAGCAAAAAGCTTTTCTTGCTAAACCAAATCATTAATATCGTGTCTCCCAATAAGGAGAATGTGTTTTTGGAGCTTAATCATGAAAAGAATAGAGATTATTATGAAAATCCAAGCTTGTCTAATTTGAAAAATGATCTTTTATTCTAAGGAAAATAGTGGAGGGAAAAACGTTTCTTGCCAAAAGAAAACATCAATATCATGTGTCCCAATAGGAAGAATGTGTTTGTGGTGCCAAATCATGAAAAGAATGGATATTATCATAAGAATCCAAGTTTATCTCATTTAACTGATAAACTTTGATTCTAAAAAAAATGGTGCAAGGAAAAATGTTTCAAGCCAAGCCAAAGCATCAATATTGTGTATCTCAATTAAGAAAACATGGTTATGGTGCCCAATCACGAAACAAATGGAGATTATTATGAGAATCCAAGTTTATCTCATTTGACGCACAAACTTTGATTCTAAAAAATATGGTGGAAAGAAAAACATTTTTTACTAAAACAAAGCATCAATATCTTGCATCCCAATGAGGAGAATATGTTTCTAGTTCCTAGCCACAAAAAAAATAAAGATTATTACAAGAATTTAAGTTTGTCTTATTCGACTAATGAACTTTGACTCTAAAGAAAATGGTGGCAGGAAAAGCTTTTCTTGCTAAACCAAAGCATCAATGTCATGTATCCTAATGAGGAAAACATGTTTATGGTGCCCAATCATTAAAAAAATGGAGATAGATTGCTACGAGAATCAAAGTTTATCTTATTTGATTGACAAACTCTAACTCTAAGGAAAATGATGGAAACAAAAGCTATTCTTGCCAAACCAAAGCATCATTGTTGCCTGTATCAATGAAGAGAACATTTTTATGGTGCCTATTCATGAGAATCTAAGTTTGTCTAATTGGGTAGATGAACTTTGTCTCAAAGGAAAATAGTGGAAAGAAATTCTTTTCTTGCCAAATGAAAGCATCAATATCATGTATCCCAGTGAGGGAACATGGTTATGGTGCCGAATTATAAAAAGAATAGAGATTATTATAAGAATCCAAGTTTGTCTTCTTGGATGGAAGAACTTTAACTCGAAGGAAAATGGTGGAGTAGAAAGCTTTTCTTGCCAAACCAAGGATTAATACCATGTATCCCAATGAGAAGAATGTGTTTTTAGAGCCAATCACTAAAACTATAGAGATTATTATAAAAATCCAAGCTTGACTCATTTAACGAATGACCTTTTATTTTAAGGAAAATGGTGGAAAGAAAAACATTTTGTGCCAAAAAAACATCAATATCATGTATGCCAATGAAGAGAATGTATTTGTACTACTTTATCATGAAAAGAATCGATATTATTATGAGAATTCAAGTTTGTCTCATTTGATGAATGAACTTTGATTATAAAAAAAATGGTGGAAGGAAAAATGTTTCAAGCCAAACCAAAGGATAAATATCATGTATCCTAATAAGTAGAAGATGTTTATAATGAGAATTCAAGTTTTTCTTGTTGGATGGATGAACTTTGCCTCTAAAGAAAATGGTAGAAAGAAAACGCTAAACCAAAGCATCAATACCATGAATCCTAGCGAGGAAAATGTGTTTTAAGAGCCCAATGAAGAAAAAAATAGAGATTATTATAAGAACCCAAGTTTGCCTTTTTCAATAATTGAATTTTAAATCTATGAAAATTGATGGAAAAAAAAGCTTCTCTTTCCAAGCCAAAGCATTACCATCATGTATCCTAATGATGAGAACGTGTTTATGGTGCCCAACCATGAAAAAATAAAGATTATTATGAGAATCCAAGATTATCTCATTTGACATTTGAACTTAGACTCCATGGACAATATTAGAAAGAAAAGCTTTTCTTGGCAAACCGAAGCATTAATATTGTGTATCCCAATTAAAAGAATGTGGTTATGGTGCCCAGTCATGAAAAGAATGGAGATTATTATAAGAATCCAAGTTTGTCTCATTTGATAGACAGAATTTGACTTTAAGGATTTAATGCATAAGCCTTAATCATTTTCATTGATAATACTTAATAAAAGATGCCTATACAAAGGATTCTACAATGCTTTTGGGTGAAAGCATATAGGTTTAGTTCATAGCATTGCTTTGAAATAGACTTGAACAGTATAGGATCTTAGTTTCAGTCCAAACACTAGAAACAAATCCAAAAGGGCATAGGCTGGTCTCTTGGTCCATCATTGATGTCCCTAGCGTATTAATTCCATTGATGGAAAAATCCCCAAATTCCTTGCTCAATATGAACGTAACATTAGCGGAGTGCATATTCTTATGTTCTTTTATGTGAAAACTTTCTTGAAGGAGTGGAAATACCATCAGTTTTTACCTCATGTCTTATCCCACAAATGAGCCATCATTTTCTCATAGGTCTTTTGAGCTTGTTTTTTTTTGTTGTTCACAAGGCTTGAATCTTAAACCACTTTTGTCGATTTGGTTGACAACTTTTAAGGCTTTGGCAATCCCTTATAGTGTTTTCCAAGGCTTTTTCCAGCCTAAGCACTTTTACCGATAGTTAATTTTAGACCCATATAAGTGCTTTTCAATAAGTGAGGCTCAACCATTGGTAACCCTTCCTTGACATTAGTGGTGTTGACAAACTCAAAGGATTGAAAAAAGGATTTTAGGATATCTTCATCAAGTTTGACATATTAGGCATCGGTTAATCTCTCTATTGGCCCCAACCTCTTCTTTACATTGGTGTAGTTTTTTTTTAAGGTTGTTAATTTCTACTTCCCAGTCAACTAATGACTTTCCAAGGCATCGAGAGCTGCTTGCTTTATTGAGTGCCATATAATCTTTTCTCAAAACTTTAAGATTTTCCTTGAGATAGTTCTTCTCTTTGATAGTCTGGTTCACCTTACCATCTCAAAGGTAAAGGTTTATTTTGGATTGACTATTTTCTTCCTTTAAGCGAGCAATTTCGTTGGTGAAAATTACCTTTTTTTTATTTGAATTCTCACTTGATCAATTAATTTTTAGAAGGAAATCCTTTAACTATAGCTTGTGATGTTCCAATGGTAGATAAAAGTAAAAAGTCATCAATGCGATGGTCCTTCATTCATCATATCTCAGAGTCGTACTACATTTTCTCCAATACCTTTCCATACAATGAGTTTGTTTCCATGAATGAAAGGCTAGTTGAACTTTTGACTTGTAATCAGGTTCACCATAGTTAAAATCTTATAACTCTAGGTCTTAGACAAAAGGGACAAATTATTGGTAGTGAAACTACCAGAAAACCAGAATGAGTGCATAGCTAGTGCTTCCCTATAATCCTATGAGTGACACACAACTATAATCTCTGCACCGATATATGATTGTTTGTAGTGAGAACTAAAAGGCTTTCCATTTCACCTATTCTCCACTAAGATTTTGGAGTTTCTCGACCCATTACTCTTTGAACTTGTCCTTAGGCCATTCTTTCTTAAGGACCTTGGAGAGAGAGCTAAAGTTAGATAAGAAGTTGATAATCCCTTCTTTTTTTCGAGACAAAAATGATTGACAAGCTAGATGTAAAAAAGTAGCAAGTACCCGATGAAATGACTTGTACCATTTTCTTGTAAAAATTGAGAGCTCAGATGGTTTCAATAAAGACAGCTAGCGTAGGATTGATGTTGTAGCACAATCAAAAGAGAAGATCTACTACCGTTGCTCCAGCATAGCCTAATATTGTTGAAAATATGACTAGACCATATATTGTTAGAGCATAGATATCTTGAATCTTTCTGTGGTCAATGGTATTCACCATCGCTTCTTTCAGGCTAACCCATGAGATGCACTCCTTGTTCCCCTTCATCTTGATGTGACTTTCAATCCAAGTGTTTGGTGCACTGAGAATTTTGGCTAATCTTTTCTTTAAGGTTAGGGTTGTAAAGCCTTAGAGTATATTCCATCGGTTTTGTCTTTCTCAACATTGAGTTACACAGTGTATTCGTCCATTGTGGGAACCAAATGTTCACAATTAAAAGTTAAACAACTATATACTGGGTTCCAAAATAGAGATATTGCTTATAATAAGCTGACATCTAAACAGACTTAAAGGAAGAAGGCAATGTCTCTGTATCTCTTAGTGGATAATTCCCTTTTGACATTATTCTAACTGGTCCACAATTGCTTTAGGTCTTGCTAGTCATTTTGATGGTACCTTATCTTAAACCTCTCATGCATTGTTAAGACATACTCGAGTTTTATAATGTCCCCATCTTTATGCTATCGGCACTCTAACCATGTTTGGACTTCCTCAAAAGGCTTAAGATCTAAAGCTGATTATTGCTCCATGACAGACACCCTTTGGTAAACACTAAACCATTGCCCAATTGTCCCATAATGACAATGATTAGGATGAAATGATGCATGCGTGAAAAAAGACAAGCAGAAAGGAAAATGAGTTAGTGACCATGCTAAATAATAGGCACAAGTATAACAAAATTTGCCTCAAGAATAGGTGGTACAATGCCTAGGGGCAGACATGATGATATTGAATGTTGAGACATTGAATGGATAGCATAACAACATGTCCATGTTAAAAGTTACCTTTTAACGAGGAAATATAATACCTTAAAAGTACTAAGGCTGACCATTTAAGTGGTAAAGTTTGAGTACATGTTAAGCCATCATTCAGACAGTATGATGGCTTGCTTTGGTTAGATATAACTATTTCAAGATGGCATTGTAGGTAATGGCATTCATTTTTATCACCCACTGACTAAAGAGGATTTGCCATCGAACGTGTTAGCATGTCTTAAAGAAATAACCATGAAAATAAAAATGACAAATGTAGGCGACAACGTTTACCATCATCGCCGATGTAACTATGGTATATAGGAGCAAAAAGTAAAATGTGTTTCCCCAAGTGATCCTATTCTTCAAGTTATTATAGTAGCAATCCAATATGTTTGACATGGTTTAGCTTAGGGTTCACTATATGGGTTTAAGTTAACACCTAATTCGATATCCAAATCACTCCTCTATCTAATAAAGACCAGAGGCACCTCGATCCTAGGCTTATCATGGGCTTGGCAGAATAGGTTGATCTAGTGGATGTATTCCTCTATGCAAATACAGAGAGGAACTCATGAAAGACATGGGTAATATACACCTCAAAAATTCTCACCATGCCTACGCTGAGGGTTACTCATGAAGGTAGATGGCTGACTTCCTCCTAACAATTAAGATGCCAACCACACCATGGTGTTTGGTGGGAATCTAGTGCAAATGTGAGTGCAAGTATGTCTTAGGGAAATAATCAAACCTTTTGTTTTACTCCTATATTTCTATACTTATTCAAGTTGATATCTATTTAGGAACAAAATAGTCCTTGACAATCATAGGGCAAAAACCATAAAAGATAGAAAGTTAGTGGATAAAAGTGAAAGGGGATTATAACCAAGTAATGAGGGAACTTAAAAAAGCCAAAAATCAAGCAAGATATAACTAGTTGTAGGCTTAACTCTCTAATCAATTCCTTAATGGAGTTGCCAAGCTATCGCCACATGCTCACCTTTAAAACTTCATATGATTTGAAGGGCTTAGCACACACAATTTAAAAAAATGTATAATAGTAGTGGTGGTCGTCGAGCCTTTGAGTTATACCATGATCAGGATTTGGATTAGGTGCAGTAATATGAAAAAGAGAGAGATCATCGCACTAATCACTCATCTGACTAGTGTCAGATGGCCACCACAAAGTGGTCATAAATTCGGAGTTGCTACGGGTTATTTAGGGCAAGGTAGGATTGGATGCCTATTGAAAACAATATTTCAAGTTATGAAACTCAAAACATTAATTTCAAGGTCTACAAAGTCCAAAGATTCATTGGTTGGGTTCAAGCGTTGGTTACATGTAGGGATGGATTAGTACCCCTACCACACCGAAAATCAGTACTGACTAACTATGTCTCATTTTGGTTTTGTCTTAATCAATTCCATTTGATCATTATTAGATATAATCCTTTGTTTATGCATGAAGTTTTGGTGGAAAATGTGAATACGGGTTTTGAAAAAAGATTTATACCACCTATACACTGCGAGGGTATAAGAAGCATAACTATATTTATGAAAATAGTTTCTAAATTAAATTTAAAAAATTTTAATATTTCGTATTAAGCACTGGAGAGATACTGACGTGGAACATTGCCTTGTAAATTTTTTTAAAATGAATTTTAAATATGAATGCATGATAATCACTAAAAAAATGAAAATGTGTTAGCAAGATGAAAAAGAATATAATAGTATCATAAACAAACAATCACAAACAAAAGAGCGTAAAAAGAATGGACAATTGGAATGTATCTCATAATTGTCTTTGATTACTAAAGAATAACTAGGATGACAATTTAAAGATGAATTTGGATTCAGAGGTAATTTTAAGGATGAAAAAGATTTTAATCAAAATAATTCAAGGCATCCAGAGTAGAGAAAATTTTTGAATTTTTAGGTAAAAGTAGGGTTGGAGTATCTCCTCAGAGAAATGGGCTTGGGCCATCCCCAAAGATGAAGTTATAAAAATAATTAGGAATAAAGAGAAATTTTAAATTTTTTTAATGAAAAATGGGGTTGGAGTATCCCGTCGAAGTAGTAGAGTTGGAGTATCCTTAAAGATGAAAATTTTTTATGATTGAAGAAAATAATTTGGAATCTTGAATAAATTCAAGAGAGAAAATTCAAGTTTTTTTAGTGAAAATGGGGTTGGAGTATTCCCTTGGAGTAATGGGGTTAGAGTATTCCCTTGGGGTAATGGGGTTGGAGTATCCCTAAAGATGAAAGTTTTTTATCCTTTGAAAAAAGGTTTCTAAAAAAAGATTTTAAAAATAAGAAACTGAAGATTTCTATAAAATATATTTTTGTTTTATACCTTGGTCCGAGCCTAAAAGTTTTCTATAGTAGGAATTGAATGCATTTTGAGACATTCAAACATCTCTATAAAGTTATTTTAGAAATTAGGTTAAAAACAAGGGACAACATCGCATTGTCTCCTTTCCCAAGTTTATTTCAAGTGCATCCAAAGGCTTTAAGGGGTAAATAAGGTATGTTTAGAAAGGCATATCAATAAGGATAAATACAAAAATATTTTAAAAATCCTGGAGAATCACCTTACAGGCGAAATTAAATTTTTTATTTAGGCCTATCTTGACACTAGAGCATGTACAAGAGAAAGGGCATGATGGATTCTAAAAAATCATTTTAGGCATATTCAAAATTGTTAGATTGTAATTAATACCATTTTAGAGAGGGAATTTCATAAACGTTTTAGAAAAATATTTAAAAATTTTAGAGAAGTCATCTGATGAGCCAAAATGGCCCAAATAGAATATAGCACACAAGTCCAGGGGTTCCAAATAGCAAAGGTTTGAAAATATCATGACTTCCTCATTCAAAATAATCCAAGGGTTAACAAGATACTGTTGGAAAAGTATTTTGATGCATTTTAGGGGGAAAATATAAGAAAATTCTAGAAAAGTCATTTGTAGTTCGAAAATATTTTTCAAATTCAGACTACAATGCTGCTAAAGGAAAAACAGGTCAGTTATTTGGTATTTTTAGTTTTTTCAAGGATACACTCGAGTTTAGGATGTTCAAACCTCCGTGATAGGAAAAAATAACATGGTTGTCATGAATTTATTCCATAATCCCATAATAGTTTGGGATGATGAAACAACGCGTTGACCATGTCACTAAAGAGGGCGTTGCACTTAAGATGAAGGCTTGATATATGTATCAACTAAAAGGGTCTTTTTTATTTTAAAAAAAACATATTTGAACTTCTTTTATCATGTGTCTAGGTCCAAAGAATTTAATTTGCCCTAAGGTTAGAAGACTAGTTTTATGAAACCTTTAATCCATGCTATTCTACACCTATTGGAGGTAGCATGAACTTAACTTTGGGATTTTTTTTCTAAAATTCGGATTTTTAGCAAGCAAGCAAGCATCTTGACAAATAAGTCATGAATGAAATACAGCATTCATAACAATGAACATGGACAACACATTCAAGCAAGCAAAGGTGATATTTTGATAATGGAAAAGGCGATAAAATGTAGGATTATGATAAGGAGATGCATGAAAATGCTTAAGATGAACATGTTTTAACAAAAATTTGCTAGAATCTTAAAAAAAAGTCATTTTCACTTCATGAAACCTATCAAAATGCAAGAAAATGAATGAACATACATAAGACATGTTAAAGTGAACATATAATACAAGATGAATATGAGAATATGAAAGGAACATGGCAAGAAATACATGAACAAAAGCTGTTATGATGATGAAAATGATGCATTGCATGTTTTCATATCCAAGCAACATCAAGGTATCAAAAGTGTCATCAAGATCCTAAGATTACCAGATCCAAGGCAATAATAGTGCATGAAGGTCCTGGAATGGTCATGGAAACATGAAAGGCTTACTAAAATGACATAGATGATAAAAACAAAAAATACATGGAGCAAGGTAGAGAAAATATATAAAAAAAGCTTAAACTTTCCTCTGTAATTGAGGCAGTGACTTTAAGCTCAGTTTATTCCATTTTTTTCTTATTATTTAGAAAAAATGCAATAAAGTAGCTTTCCGGTAATATTGATGATGGTGAAGTGTTGCAAGGATAAAAGTGTGTGAAGTGTTGAGTTTTTAGAGGTTTTCTAGTGGTGGTTTGGGATAGTATGAGAATAAATTATAGAGGTCAATAGAACAGTGTTTTTGGGAGAGTTTTGAAGCTGGAGATTGTTGGAAGATTTCTTAAAGATGGCTAGAAGAGAGTCTACTCACTGAGCCAACTTTTAGGAGATAAAGCAAGGGCATCTTTGATCTTTCATGCATGTGCTAAGGGACAATTCTAGGTCCTATGCTCAACTGGTCATGTTTTAATTGGTTCTGCCATGTAGAGTGATGGTGTAGAGAGGCTAAAATAGCCTATAACTGGAGAAAAGTCAAGCATGCCCATTGACAAACCATATATTTCATGCGAATATCCCTTATCATTGGCTATTTGGGCTTTAAAATTTTCTTTAAATCAAAATAACAAGCCCATAACTGAGGCTTGGTATGAATTATGATGACATTTAGTAAATTAGATCTTTGAAGGTTGAAAAATGGCTCAAACTGGGTAAAAATACCTTAGTGCATTGACATAAAACATTTTATGTCGATACATAAGGCAACTTTTACAGATAGGTATCGATATAATGAGTTGTCTTTCGATACTAAAAGCAAAAAATTGTTTCCAATCTTGAGACTTAAAGGCTTGTATTCTCCATGGATTTGTATTGATACTTATGCTTGTGTATCAGTATAGTTTGCCAAAAATCACAACTTTAGCTATTAGCAAAGTATGTATTGATACAAACATGCTAGCTATCAATACCACACCTTAGGTATCGATACCAAACACTCTTGTATTGATACTACATGTGAAAATTCAAATTTTTGGTAACATAAAAGCCTCGTATCAATGCTTATGCACAAATATAACTTGCATGTACCTTAAGCTTTTTGCATATAGTGGGAAATTAACCTATGTACTAATCTGAATGACTCTAGTGATACCTCGAATAGTGACCTTTGATGCCTTATTTTTGTATTTTTCTTTAATACAACCTATAGGTATTTGACCTTCCCCTAAAAATTTTTTTGCCTAGTGCCATGTCGTCTAATAGTGCCAATGACACGGCACCCGATAATTTTCCCCAATATTTTTATTATTTTTCGATTCTATCATCTTTTATTTAATTCCTAGGATGCCAAAAGTTGGCCCAGACAAAATAAGGTGTTTACAAGGCAAACATAGCAAAGGTGTATTAATTAACTTATCTTTCAAAGTATTAAAAGCTTTCTCATGGACATTATGCCACTTAAAAACAACATTCTTTTTAACAAGTTCATTTAAAGGTGCTGCAATAGAACTAAAGTCTTTCAGGAACCTTTTAGAAAAACTAGCTATTTTTTTCTTACCTCAGTCACATTCCTAGGTGTAGGCCAGTCACTAATTGCCTTATCCTTATCTGCATCTACATATATTCCATGCGAACTCACAACAGAGCCAAGAAAAACAATGGATTCCATGCAAAATGCACATTTCTTAAGATTAGCATACAACTTAATGCTCCTTAAAGTACTAAAAATAGCATGCAAATGTTTAACAAGATCATACAAATTTTTATTGTATACTAAAATATCATCAAAGTAATCCATAACAAATTTCCTAATGAAAGAACACAAAACATGATTCATCAATCTCATAAAGGTGTTAGGTGCATTAGTTAAACCAAATAGCAACACTAAGCACTCACATAAACTATATTTTGTCTTAGAAGCAGTTTTCTATTCATCATTTTCTTTCACACAAAGTTGATAATATTCTTTAAATCAATTTTAGAAAACACACATGAACCATGCAATTCATCAAGCATATCATCTAACTTAGGATTATATGTCTATACTTTATAGTGATTTTATTGGTGGCTCGATAATCAACACATTCACCATGTTTTATTTTTCTTTGGCACCAAAATCATAGAAATCAAACATAGGCTAAGACTCTCTCTTACAAATCCTTTTTGCACTAATTCATTCAATTGCCTTTCAATCTTTTTTGTCTCTTCAAGATTTATTTCATAAGTTAGTCTATTAAGGATCAATGAACCAAAAATGAAGTCTATTTGGTGTTCACTACCTCTCAAAAAAGTTAAATATTTCCTCAAGAAATAAATATGCAAATCCTCGTAACAAAGAAACAACCATACTAGGTAAAAAAGGTTAAGATCATTAGTTGAGAAATAAACATTCTTGAACAAAAAGTACAAGTAGTTACTGCCTTGCTAACATAACACTCTTAATCTCACTTTTCTTTAGCACAAGCACTAACTTTCTTATTTTTCTTTTTATTTAGCTCTCTACACTCTGAATTTTTCCCCTCATTGCACAATACTATGCTTTTTTTACTCTCTTGCATACACTCACTTTTTATATCCTTTATTTCTTGTTCTCGTGCACTCATTTTCTTTTCTTTCATGTTGCACTCTTTAGCTATCCTAGTTTGGTCCTCATATGCCTCTAATGGTTTGAGAGGTGTTAATTCAATAACTCGATTATTCATTACAAAACTATATTTATTCTTGTCCATATTATGAGTAACCTTCCTATCCAATTGCCATGAATGCCCTAAGAGTAGATGACTAGCATGCATTGGTGCCATATAAAAAAAAACCTTATCCATATAGTTGCCAATAGAGAATGCAACTAACACTTGCTTTGTCACCTTAACTTCTCTGCAATCATTCAAGCATTGCAGCTTATACAGTCTTAGGTGCTTTAATGTAGGTAGATTTAGCTTTTCAACCATCAAAGTACTAGCAACATTAGTATGACTACCACTATCAATAATCATCCTACAAACCTCATTATTCACATGGCACTTAGTATGAAAGATGTGCTCAAGTTGTACCTCATCACAATCTTCCTTAGGCTATATGTTAAAAGCATGCCTAGTAACAAGCATATCTCTATGCATAAGTTCTTCAATATCAACATCACTACAATCCTTCAATAGTGGCATTTCGTCATCATTTGAACTTACGCTCTCTATGTCAACATTATCCATAACAATCATAGTCCTTTTATTTAGACATTAAGAAGCAATATGCCCAAATCCTTAATACCTTAAGTACTTAACATCACATGATTTAGAAAATGATTTAGTTTTAGTTTTACCTTTGGAAACAACAATTGAGTCCTTTGCCTTTACATTTTCTTTAGGCTTTGAGGTAGCTTTATTGTTCTTCCAATTTGACTTTTATGAAGAGCTAAAAGTTGAACCATATTTGGAAGTACCCTTAGACTTCAATTACCTTTCCACCTTGATAGCTTTATACAATAATTCCTCTATCTGTATATAATGATGCAATTCCACCAGTTTAGCTACCCCTTTATGCAAACCACTAATGAATCTAGCCATAGTTACCCTACAGTCTTTCTCTATAGTTGCCTAATCATGGCTGTTTTCATCTCTTTGTAGTAATCTTCTACGTTATGGATCCTTGAGTCAACCTTAGCAACTTTTTATACAAGTCCTTATAGTAATGGCTAGGTATGAACCTCTTTCTTATCACTACCTTTATTTTTTCCTATGATCGAATAGGTCTCTAACCATTCCAATGCCTATTAATCACAAAATAATCCACCAAATACTAGTATAATATGTGAACTTAATTATTATTAGTTTAACCTTCTTCCCCTCAGAGTAATTATGACAACAGAAAATATGTTTTGCCTTTCTCTCCTATTCCAAGTATAATTCAGGGTTATTTTCCCTTGAAAGGTAAGGATTTTCATCTTAATATTAGCCAACCATTTAATTTTGAAAAAGCCTTTTTACCCTTTTTAGAGTTGCCCTCGTTATAATAAGAATCCTTTTCGTCTTCCTTAACCATGTGTTTTCTAAAGGATCTAAGATTAGATCGGGACTCTAAATTATCTAATCTCATGTTTAGAAGCTTAAATTGGTCTTGGACAGCCTTCACAAATAATTTGATATCGATTTTAGCATGACTTCCTCCACTACTCATGTTTTAAACCCATAAAAATTTCTGAGGAATAAAATAGATGGATTTTCCTCACACGTACGCTTACGTGTTTACACTCAAGATTAGTTACTTACTCAGTTGTGTTTCACTCAATTTTGAGTCTTCTCAATGATATTCTCACTTCTCTTACCTTTTACCACTCAGTTTCTTCTCACCAAAACAGCAAGCAACAATAAAGTTATTATAACTTTGATTAATAAAATCAATAAGAAAGATCAAGGAAGTGAAATCAATAAAAAGTATAAAGGGAAACAAACTTAGTAAGAAATATCACAGGGAGAGAAATCAACTAGGAGGGAACAAAGAATTCTTTGCAAGATATGAATATGATGCTTCAGTAACAATCTTTTTTTCTTTAAGATGAAAAAGGGCTAGAACACTAGAATACTTTTTTTTCTTTTTTATATATGATGAACAACACTAAATATAATGGAAACACAATGAAATTATAGGATTAAAGATAGATTACACTCGACTCTCAAGAACCAAAGCTCTAATACCAAATAATGCAAACATTAGGCTGAAAACACAACCTAGAACTCAATTGGATGGAATCAGACCCCTAGGATCATTTTAAAAATCAAGTAAAGAGAACTTCATACTAATTAAACCTACTAATTAGAACCAAAGTTATAAGAATCTTGATCACCACAAATTATCTTAATAAGATCAATTTGTGTTCTTATTTAAAGAACAAAGAAGAACTTCTCACAAAGTAAATAAACTCTCAAGATTTTTTTTTATTCTAATATGCTGAACTATATGAATGAGAAAGCCTTATATGGGCCTAAAATTTGTAGAGTCCTAACTAAATAAGCATAATCCTAATCATAATCCTAATAGTAATCAATAAGGATAAAGTTTATTCCTTAGCATAACCTGATTAGGAATTATCTAAATAACTTAAAATCCTAAACACAATCCTAATAATAATCAATAAGGGTAAAGGCTACTCTTTATCATAATTTGATTAGGAATTATCTAAACAAACTAAAACTGAAAAGTCAAATTCTTATTAAGAAAATCAAAATTTTGAAATCCTATTTCAATTAGGCCCATTCATCTTAACATGCGAATTGGGCTCCAAGCTTTATTCTTTATTTTTTTAGCCTCAACAGGAGGTAGAAAAATGATCAATTTAAGCTCTATTTTTCATTTTTTAGCCTCAACACAAGGTAGAAAAGTGATCAATCCTGGTAATGCATCTAATTCATCTTAAGTAGCCTTATTTGCTAACATTTACATGATTAATCTTTGCAAAGCTTACTTTATGCATTAAGTCTTTATCTCAGTCATTGGACCTCTAATTCCTCATAAAAGATCATAAGAATCATTAGAAATAGGTGTTTGTGCAACTTGATCTCTATCACTAAAGCATTAATATCATATACGCCAATGAGTAAAACATGTTTATGGTGCCCAATCATGATAATAATAGAGATTATTATGAGAATGCAAGTTTGTCTCGCTTAACGAAAGAACATTGATTCTAAGGATAATGATGGAAAGAAAAACATTTCATGGTAAACTAAAACACCAGTATCATGAATCCCAGTAAGAAGAATACATTTATAGAGCCTAATGAAAAAAAGAATTGAGATTATTATGAGACTCCAATTTGCCTTTTTTGATAGATAAACTTTGACTCTAAGGAAAATGGTGGCAATAAAAGCTTTTTCTGCCAAACCAAAGTATCAATATAGTGTATCCCAATAAGGAGAATGTGTTTATGATGCCTAATCATGAAAAGAGCAAAGATTATTACAAGAATCCAAGTTTGTCTTATTCATCTGATGAACTTTGATTCTAAGAAAAATGGTGGAAAGAGGCTTTTCTTGCCAAACCAAAGCATCAATATTGTGTATTCCAATGAGGAAAACGTGTTTATGGTGCCTAATCACAAAACCAGTAGAGACTATTACGAAAATCCATGTTTGTATTATTCGATGGATAAACTTTGACTCTAAAGGAAAATGGTGGAAAAAAGCTTTTAGCCAAACCAAAGCATTAATATCGTGTATTCGAATAAGGAAAACATGTTTGGGGTGTTAAGTCATGCAAAGATTGGATATTACAACTCCAAGCTTTTCTTATTTAACAAATGAACATTGATTCTAATGAAAATGATAAAAGGAAAAGTGTTGCATACCAAACCAAAGCATCAATATCATGTATCCCAAAGAGTTAAAACATTTTTATAGTGCCTAATCACTAAAATAAAGGAAATTTTTATGAGTATCGAAGTTTGGCTCATTTAATGGAGGAATTCTGGCTTGAAGAAAAATGATGGAAAGAAAAGCCTTTCCTGCCAAACCAAAGCATCAATATCTGTATCCTACAAAGGAGAACATGTATATGGTGCTCAATCAAGAAAAAATGGAGATTATTATGAGAATCTAAGTTTGTCTCATTTGGCGATCAAACTCTAACTTTAAGGGAATGGTGGAAACAAAAGCTCTTATTTTCGAACCAAAGCATAAATATTTTGCATCCTAATCAAAACATGTTTATGGCACCCAATCATGAGAATAAAGGAGACTATTTCATGAATCTAAGTTTTTCTCATTGGACGAATGAACGTTGACTCTAAAGAAAATTGTGGAAACAAAAGCTTTTTATGCCAAACCAAAGAATCAATATTCTATATCCTAATGAGGAGAATGTATTTATGGTGCCTAATCATGAAAAGAATGGAGGTTATCATGAGAAACTAAGTTTCTTTCATTTGATGAATTAACTTTTATTCTAAGGAAAATGGTGGAAAGAAAAGCATCTCATGCCAAACCAAAGCATCAACATCATGTATCCCAATGAGAAAAATGTGTTTATGGTGCCAAATCACAAAAAGATAGAGATTATTATGAGAATCCAAGCTTGTCTCATAGGATAGACGAACTCTCTCTAAGGAAAATGGTAGAAAGAAAAGCTTTTCTCGCCAACCCAAAGCATTAAATTATGTATCCTAATAAGGAGAATATGTTTATAGTGCCCAATTATGAAAAGAACAGAGACTATTATGAAAATCCAAGTTTGTCTCATTGGACAGATGAACTTTCACTCTAAGGAAATGGTGACATAAAAAGCATTTCTTGCCAAGCCAAAGCATCAATATTATGCATCCCAATGAGGAAAATGAGATTGTGGTGCCCAATCACGAAAAATAATAGAGATTATAACCAAAATCTAAGTTTGTCACATTAGATGGATACACTTTAACTTTAAGGATAGTGGTGCAAAAAAAGGGTTTTTAGCCAAAACAAAGCATCAACATCATTTATCCCAATGAAGAGAGCATGTTTATAACACCCAATCATGAAAAGAATAGAGAATATTATGAGAATCCAAGGTTATCTTATTGGGTGGATTAACTTTAACTCTATGGAAAATGTTAGAAAGAAAAGTGATTCATGCTAAACCAACGCATGCATCAATATCATGTATCCTAATGAGTAGAATGTGTTTATAGTGCCCAAACAAAATAATAATGGAGATTATTATGATAATCAAAGTTTATCTTATTTAACAAATAAGCTTTGATTTTAAGGAAAATGGTGGAAAGAAAAGCATTTCATCCTAAACCAATTCATAAATATCATGAATTCTAGTAAGGAAAATGTGTTTACAAAGCCTAATGACAAAAAGAATTGAGATTGTTATGAGTAACCAAGTTTGCCTTTTTTTACGGATGAACTTTGACTCTAAGAAAAATTATGGCAAGAAAGGCTTTTCTTGCCAAACTAAAGCATTAATATCGTCTATCCCAATAAGGAGAATATGTTTATAGTGCCCAATCATGAAAGAATAGAGATTATTATGAGAATCCAAGTTTGTCTCATTTAATGGATGAACTCTAACTCAAAGGAAAATAGTGGAAAGAAAAGCTTTGCCTACCAAATCAAATGATCATTATCGTGTATCCTAATCTCAAGAATGTGTTTATGGTGCCTAATCATGGAAAGGATTGAGAATATTATGAGAATCCAAGTTTGTCCGATTAGACAGATGAATTTTAACTTTGAGGAAAAGGTGGAAAAAATGCTTTTCTTGCAAAACCAAACCATCAACATTCTATATCCCAATGAGGAGAACATGTTTATGGTGTCTAATACAGGATTCTAAGTTTTTCTTATTGGATGGATGAAATTTGACTCTATAGAAAATGGTGGAAAGAAAATCTTTTATTATCATACTAAAGCATCAATATCATGTATCCAAATAAAGAAAGCCTGTTTATAGTGCCCAACTATGAAAAGAATGGCGATTATTACAAGGATCTAAGTTTGTCTCACTTGATAGATGAACTTTGATTCTTAGAAAAGTGGTAGAAAGAATAGCTTTTCTTGTTAAACTAAAGCATCAATATCATGCATCCAAATGAGGAGAGCTTGTTTGTGGTGGCCAATCATGAAATAAATTGAGATTATTATGGGAATCCAAGTTTGCCTCATTCGATGAATGAACTTTGACTATATGGAAAATGGTGGAAAGAAAGTTTTATCTTCCAAACCAAATCATCAATATTATGCATCCTAATAAAGAGATTGTGGCACTTAATAATGAAAAAAAATAGAGATTATCATGAGAATACAAGTTTGTTCATTTGATGGATGAACTTTGAGTCAAAGAAAATGGTGGAAAGAAATCATTTCATGCCAACAAAACATTTGTATCTTGTATTCCAATGAGTAGTACATAATTGTTATACCCAATTATGAAAAGAATGGAGATTATTACGAGAATCCAAGTTTATCTCATAGGAAGCATAAATTTGACTCCAATGAAAATGGTGAAATGAAAGGCTTTTCTTGGCAAGCAAAGCATCAATATCATGTATCCTAATGAGGAGAATGAGTTTATAGTGCCTAATCATGATAATATAGTTTATTATAAGAATCAAAGTTTATCTTATTTGACAGACAAACTCTAATTCTAAGGAAAATGGTGGAAAGAAAAGCATTTTATCCCACACTAATGCATAAATATCATGAATCCCAGTGAGGAGAAAGTGTTTGCAGAGCCTAATGACAAAAAAATTGAGATTATTACAAGCATCCAAGTTTGCTTTTTTTGATGGATAAACATTGACTCTAAGGAAAATAGTGACAAGAAAGGCTTTTATTGCTGAACCAAAGATCGATATCGTGTATCCTAATGAGGAAAATATGTTTATGGCGTCCAATCATGAAAGAATGGAGATTATTATGAGAATCCAAGTTTGTCTTATTTGATGGATGAACTCTAACCCTTAGGAAAATGATGGAAAAGAAGCTTTTCCTACCAAATCAAAGTGTCATTATCATGTAGCCCGATGAAGAAAATATGTTTATGGTGCCTAATCATGAAAAAAATGGAGATTATTATGAGAATCCAAGTTTGTCTCATTAGACGAGGGAGCTTTGACTCTTAAAAAAATGGTGGAAAGAAATGCTTTTCTTGCCAAACCAAAGCATCAATAATCTATATCCTAATGAGTAAAATGTGTTTATGGTGCCTAATTACAAAAAGAATGGAGACTGTTATGAGAATCCAAGTTTATCTTATTAGACAGATAAACTTTGACTCTAGGGAAAATGGTGGAAAAGAAAGTTTTATTACCAAATGAAAGCATCAATGTCATGTAACCAAATGGAGAGAGCTTGTTTATAGTGCCCAACTATGAAAAAAATGGAGATTATTACAAGGATCCAAGTTTGTCTAATTCAACGAATGAACTTTGACTCTAAAGAAAATGATAGAAACAATAGCTTTTTTCATCAAACCAAAGCATCAATATCGTGTATCCAAATAAGGAAACATGTTTATAGTGCCCAATCATGAAATAAATTGAGATGATTATGGGAATCTAAGTTTGCCTCATTTGATGAATGAACTTTAACTCTATGGAAAATGGTGGAAAGACGTTTTTTCTTCCAAACCAAAGCATCAATATTATGCATCCTAATGAGGAGAATGTATTTGTCATGCCTAATCATGAAAGGAATGGAGATTATCATGAGAATCCAAGTTTGTCTCATGTGATGGATGAGCTTTGATTCATAGGAAAATGGTGGAAAGATGCATTTCATGCCAAACAAAGCATTTGTATCATGTATCCTAGTAGTACGTAATTATCATGCCCAATTATGAAAAGAATAAAGATTATTACAACAATCCAAGTTTATTTTATTGGAAGGATAAACTTTGACTCCAAGGAAAATGGTGGAATGAAAAGCTTTTCCTGCCAAGCAAAGCATCAATATCGTGTATCCCAATGAGGAAAATAAGTTTATGGTGCCCAATAATGAAAGGAATGGAGATTATCACTTGAATCAAATTCTATCACATTGGTTGGATGAACTTTGACTCTATGGACAATGCCAAAAAGAAAAGTGTTTCTTGCCAAAAGAAAGCATTAATATCACTTATCCTAATGAGAAGAATGTGTTTATAGCACCCAATCATGTGAAAAATAGAGAATATTATGAGAATCCAAGTTTGTCCTGTTAGAGAGATGAACTTTGACACTATGAAAAATGGTAAAACGAAAAGCAGTTCATGCCAAACCAAAGCATCAATATCATGTATCCCAATAAGTCTAATGTGTTTATAGTACCAAATCATGATAGTGGAGATTATTATAAGAATTAAAATTTATCTTATTTGATAGATAAACTTTAATTCTAAGGAAATAGTGGAAGGAAAAATGTTTCATCCTAAACCAATACATAAATACCATGAATCCTACTGAGAAGAAACTGATTTCAAAGCCTAATGACAAAAAAATAAGGATTATTACAAGAATCTAAGTTTGTCTTTTTTAACAGATGAACTTTGACTTTAAGGGAAATGATGGCAAAGAAGGCTTTTCTCGCTAAACAAAAGCATTGATATCATGTATCCCAATAAGGAGAATGTGTTTATGGTGCTTAATCACAAAAGAATGAAGATTATTATAAGAATTCAAGTTTGTCTCATTTGATGGATGAACTCTAACCTTAAGGAAAATGGTGGAGAAAAGCTTTTCCTGCCAAATCAAAGCATTATTATCATATATCCTAATGAGTAGAATGTGTTTATGGTGCCTAATCATGAAAAGAATGGAGATTATTATGAGAATCCAAGTTCGTCTTATTAAACGAAGGAACTTTGACTCTGAGGAAAATGGTGGAAAGAAATGCTTTCCTTGCCAAACCAAAGCACCAATATTTTATATCCTAATGAGGAGAATGTGTTTATGGTACCTAATTACAAAAAGAATGGAGATTATTATGAGAATCCAAGTTTGTCTCTTTGGGTGGATGAACTTTGACTGTATGGAAAATGATGGAAAGAAAAGATTTATTGCCAAACCAAAACATCATCCAAATGAAGAGAGCTTGTTTATAGTGCCCAACTATGAAAAAAATGAAGATTATTATGAGAATCTAAGCTTGTCTCATTTGACGAATAAACTTTGACTCTAAGGAAAATGATGGAAAGAATAGCTCTTCTTGCCAAACCAAAGTATCCATATTGTGTATCCCAATGATGAGAACATGTTTAAGGTGCCCAATCACAAAATGAATTGAGATTGTTATGGGAATCCATATTTATCTCATTCAAAGGTCAAACTTTATCTTTAAAGAAAATGGTGGAAAAATATTTTTCTTGTCAAACCAAAGCATTAATATTGGGTATCCTAATGAGGATAACATGTTTGTGGTGACTAATCATAAAAAGAATAAAGTTTCATGAGAATCCATGTTTGTCTTATTTGGGTAGATGAACTTTGATTCAAAGGTAAATGGTAGAAAAAAATACGTTTTGCACCAAACAAAAGCATCAATATCATGTATCCCAATAAATAGTGTGTAATTATTATGCACACTCATAAAAATAATGAAGATTATTACGAGAATCTAATTTTGTCTTATTCAATGGATTAACTTTAACTCTGAGGAAAATGGTAGAAAGAATAGCTTTTCATGCCAAACCAAAGCATCAATATAGTGTATCCCAGTGAGTAGAACATGTTTATGGTGCTCAATAAAAAAAAAAAGTAGATAATTATGAGAATTCAAGTTTGTCTCATTTGATGGATAAACTCGACTCTAAGGAAAATAGTGGAAGGAAAAGCTTTTCCTGCCAAACCAAAGCATCAATATCTTTTACCCTATAAGGAGGACGTGTTTATGGCACCCAATCATGAAAAGAATGGAGATTATCACAAGAACCTAAGTTTGTCTCATTTGACAGACGAACTTTGACTATGAGGAAAATAGTTGAAAGAAATGCTTTTCTTGCCAAACTAAAACACCAATATTCTGTATCCTAATGAAAAATCATGTTCATGGTGCCTAAAAATGGTGGAAAAATAGAGATTATTATGAGAATCCAAGTTTGTCTCATTAAGCGAATGAACTTTGACTCTAAAGTAAATGGTAGAAAAAAAAATCTTTCCTTTCCAAAGCAAAGCATCAATATCATGTATTTGAATGAGGAGAACATTTTTATGCTACCCAATAGTGAAAAGAATGGGGATTATAATGAGATCCTAAGTTTGTCTCATTCTATGAACTCTAAGGAAAATGGTGGAAAGAGTAGTTTTCTTTGCTAAAAAGCATTAATATCATGTATCCCAAAAAGGAGAACGTGTTTATAAGGCGTAATCACGAAATGAATTGAGATTATTATGAGAATCCAAGTTTAGCTCATTCGATGAACGAGCGTTGACTTTAACGTAAATGGTGGAAAGAAACTGTTCCTGCCTAACCAAAGCATCAATGTTACATATCCCAATAATTAAAACATGTTTATGGTACCCAATCATGAAAGAATAGAGAATATCACAAAAATCCAAGTTTGTCTCATTTGATGGATAACTTTGATTTAATAGAAATAGTTGAAAGAAAAGCTTTTCATGCCAAACTAAAGCATAAATATCATGTATCCTAATGAGTAGAACGTGTTTATTGTGCCTAATAATGAAAATAATTGAGACTATTATGAGAATCCAAGTTTGTCTCATTTGATGGATAAACTCTGACTCTAAGGAAAATGGTGGAAAGAAAAGCTTTCCTACCAAACTAGGCATTAATATCTTCTATTCCAATTAGGAGAATGTGTCTATGGCTCCAAATCATAAAAAGAATAATGATTATTATGAGAACCCAAGTTTATCTTATTTCATAGATGAAGTTTGACTTTGACAAAAATGGTGGAAAGAAATGCTTTAATTGCCAAACCAAAGCATCAATATTCTGTATCCCAATCAGGAAAACTATTTATGGAGATTAATTATGAAAAGAATGGAGATTATTACAATAATCCAAGTTTGTCTCTTCAGATGGACAAACTTTGACTCTAAGTTAAACGGTAGAAAGAAATGCTTTCCTCACTAAAGCAAAGCATTTGTATCATGTATCCTAAAGAAGAGTACGTAATTATTATGCCCAATTATGAAACGAATGAAGATTATTACAAGAAACCAAGTTTATCTCACTAGATGTGTAAACTTTGACTCCAAGGAAAATGGTGAAATGAAAAACATTGCTTGCCAAGCTATTTCTTGCCTAAGCATCAATATCATGTATCCTAATTACGAGAATGAGTTTATGGTGCCCAATCATGAAAAAAATAGAGATTATCACTTGAATCAAAGTTTGTCAAACTGGATAGATGAACTCTGACTTTAAGGACAATGGTGGAAAAAAAGGATTTCTTGCCAAAACAAAGCATCAATATCATTTATCCCAACAAGAAAAACATGTTTATAGCACTCAATCATGAAAAGAATATAGAATATTACAAGAATCCAAGTTATCCCATTAGATAGATAAACTTTGACTCTACAAAAAATGGTAGAAAGAAAAGTGATTCATGTCGAACCACAGTATCAATATCATGTATCCCAATAAGTCTTATGTGCTTATTGTGCCTAATCATGGTAATAATGGAGATTATTATGAGAATCAAAATTATCTTATTTGATAGACAACATTGATTCTAAGGAAAATGGTGGAAAAAAGTGTTTCATCTGAAACCAATGCATAAATATCATGAATCCCAGTGAGGAGAAAGTGTTTACAAAGCCCAATGACAAAAAAAAACTAAGATTATTACAAGAATCCAAGTTTGCCTTTTTGATGGATGAACTTTGACTCTAAGGAAAATGGTGCCAAAAAAGGCTTGTCCTACTAAACTAAAGCATTAATATCATGTATCCTAATGAGAAGAACATGTTTATGGTTCCCAATCATGAATGAATTAAGATTATTATAAGAATCCAAGTGTGTCTCATTTGATGAACAAAATTTGACTCTAAAAAAAATGGTGGAAAAAGCCTTCTTGGCCAAACCAAATCATCAATGTTGCATATCGAAATGAGAAGAATGTGTTTGTGATGCCTAATCATGAAAAGAATGACGATTATCATGAGAATCCAAGTTTGTCTTATTTGACAAATTAATTTTAATTCAAAGGAAAATGGTGGAAAGAAAAGCTTTTATTAACAAACCAAAGCATCAATATCATGTATCCAAATAAAGAAAGCTTGTTTATAATGCCCAACTATGAAAAGCATAGAAATTATTACGAGAATCCAAGTTTGTCTCATTTGATAGATGAACTTAAATTCCATGAAAAGTGGTGGAAAGAATAGCTTTTCTTGCCAAACTAAAGTATTGTATTATGTATCCCAATGAAGACAACATGTTTATGGTGCCTAATTATTAAAAGAATGGAGATTATTATAAGATCTAAGTTTGTTTTATTTGACAAATTATTTTTAGCCTAAGGAAATTGGTGAAAAGAGTAGCTTTTCAAACTAAACCAAAGCATTAATATAATGTATCCCAATAAGTAAAAGGTGTTTATGGTGCCCAATGATGAAAAGAATGTAGATTATTACAAGATTCTAAGTTTGTCTCATTTGATAGATAAACTCTGACCCTAAGGTAAATGGTGAAAAAAAAAACTCTTCTTGCCAAATTGAAGCATCAATATCTTTAATCCTAATTGGGAGAATCTATATATGGTGCCCAATCATGAAAGGAATGTACGAAGCTATTCATTATTGCATTGAAAGGCTGCAAGAAGAGATTTTCAAAAATTATTCTTAGCTGTATTCTTGGATTTAGTAGTGTATGGGTCTCATTACCTTCCAACATGGCGTTTATTACTCTAAACCTCAAAAACTTTAACTCTAATACCAATAATGATTAGCCTTATTGGAATAGAACTTGATGGAAACAAATCTCTAATGGTTCAAAATGAAAGTAAAGAAAAAATTAAAAAAATCTAAAATTTGAAAGTTAAAAAATGGAAGGAATAATCCTTGATTGATTGATAAGAATCGTTGCCACAATCAATACGAGGGTTGGATGCCACTTTTAGGGATGAGAAACCTAAAGATAAGTATCAGAAACTCGCCACTGAGAAAAGTTGGATAAGTGGAAAAAAACTAAAAATAATTAGTAGCTTTATTAATCAACACTGAATAACTCAAAAAAAAAGCATAAGGTCCCCTATTTGTAGAAAAAATTTGGCCAAAGGCCTTTATAAGAAAAGGAAACAAAATCCTAAATAATTAATTTAGATATTGCTTGCTCACAAAGAAAATAAAATAGTCAATGGAATTAATCCTTGCTAGCTAAGGAATTAATCCTTGCTAGCTAAGGAATTAAAACCTTTCTACAAGAAAGAAAACTAAAAGCCTTAGGGATTAACTAATGATCTGCACACCAAAACTCTTCTAATTTGTATACTATTGACTTTCTTGCTCAAGAGGACTTCTAGAATCTATAAGATCTTCCTTATTGGGCACATAATACACTAAAGTGACTTTTTTAGCCTTTGATCATGTGATTGGGCTTATATACTCAAACTCCTCTTCTTGTAAGCCTAATAACATGAGCCAACCATGATGAGGCACATCAAAAGGTGTTTGTGGTGCCCAATCAAGAAAGGAATAGAGATTATCACTAGAATCCAAGTTTGTCATATTGGATAGAGTAACTTTGACTCTAAGGAAAATGGAAGAAATCAAAGCATTTCTTGCTAAACTAAAGCATCAATATCGTTCATCCAAATAAGAAAAATGTGTTTATGGCACCTAATCACAAAAAAAATAGAGAATGATATGAGAATCGAGCTTGTCTTATTAGATGTATGAACTATAACTCTAAGGAAAATGGTAGAAGAAAAAGCTTTCCTTGCCAAAACAAAGCATCAATATCTTCTATCCTAATAAGAAGAATGTGTTTATGATGCCCAATCCTAAAAGGAATAGAGATTATCACAAGAATCCAACTTTGTATCTTTTAATTGATGAACTTTGATTCTAAGGAAAATGGTGAAAAGAAATGTGTTTCATGCCAAACTAAACCATCAATATCATGTATCCTAATGGCTAGAATGTGTTTACTGGTAATGGAGATTATTACAAGAATCCAAGTCTGTCATATTCGATGGACAAATTTTAGCTCTAAGTAAATGGTGGAAAGAATAGCTTTTCTTGCCAAACCAAAGCATCAATATCGTGTACCCTAACGAGAAGAACGTGGTTATAGTGCCTAATCATGAAAGAAATAGATATTATTACAAGAATCCAAGTTTATCTCATTTACAAAAAGGAAACTAGTAAAAAGAAAAGCTTTTCTGTCCAAATCAAAGCATCAGTATCATGTATCCTAATAATGAGAACATGTTTATGGTATCCAATCACAAAAGGAAAAAAAGATTATTATAAGAATCCAAGTTTGTCCTATTAGATGAATGAACTTTGCCTCTAAGAAAAATAGTGGAAAGAAAAGCTTTTCCTACCGAACTAAAGCATCAATATTGTCTATTCTAATGAAGAGAATGCGCTTATAGTGCCCAATTAAGAAAAGAATGGATTACGAGAATCTAAGTTTATCTCATTAGATCGATAAACTTTAACTCTCAGGAAAATGTTTGAAAGAAAAGCTTTTCTAGCCAAACCAAAGCATTAATAGCATGTATCTCAATGAGAAAAACGTGTTTGTGGTGCCCAATCATGAAAAGAATAGAGATTATCACCAGAATCCAAGGTTGTTACATTGGATAGACAAACTTTGACTCTATAGAAAATGGTGGAAAGAAAAGTGTTTCTTGCCAAACCAAAGCATTAGTATCTTTTATCCCAATGAGCAAAATGTGTTTATGGCATCCAATCTTGAAAAGAATGGAGAATATTACGATAATCCAAGTTTCTCTCATTAGATAATTGAACTTTGATTCTAAGGAAAATTGTTGAAAGAAAAGCTTTTCTTGCCAAACCAAAACATTAATATCATGTATCCTAATGAGGAGAACATACTTATGGTGCTAATAATAAAATGAATAGAGATTCTTAAAGAATCCAAATTTGTTTCATTGGATGGGTCAACATTAACTTGAAGGAAAATAGTAGAAAAGAAAGCTCCCTTTGCTAAGGCAAAGCATTATTATCATGTATCCCAATAAGGAAAACGTGTTTATACCACCCAACCATGAAAAGAATAGAGATTATGATAAGAATCTAGGTTTGCCTTATTTGACAAATAAACTTTGATTCTAAGGAAAAACAATGAACAAAAATGCATTTCTTACCAAAAGAAAGCATTAATATCATGTATGCCTATGAAGAGAACATGTTCATAGCTTTCAACCACAAAGAGGATGGATATCATTATGAGAATCCAAGTTTGTCTCATTCAATGGATAAACCTTAACAATAAGTAAAATGGTGGAAAGAAGCTTCCTTAACTTACCAAGCATCAGTATCGTGTACCCTAATAAGTAGAATATGTTTATGGTTCTAATCATAAAATAATAGAGATTATTACAATAATCCAAGTTTGTCTCATTTAACTGATAAAACTTGACTCTAAGGAAAATGGTGGAAAGAAGTTTTCTTACCAAACTAAAGCTTCAATATCATGTATCCTAATAAGGTGAAAATGTTTATGGTGCCAAATCATGAAAATAATGGATATTATCATGAAAATCCAAGTTTGTCTCATTTGATGGATGAACTTTGATTTTGAGGAAAATGCTGGAAGGAAAAGCATTTCTGCTAAACCAAAGTGTTAATATCATGTATCCCAATGAGTAAAACAAGTTTATAAAGCCAATCCCAAAAATAATGGAGATTATTATGAGAATCTTTATTTGTCTCATTTAACGGATAAATTCTGACTCTAAGGAAAATGGTGGAAAAAAAGCTTTTCTTACCAAAGCAAAGCACCAACATCATGTATCCCCATGAGGAGAATGTGTTTATAGTGCCTAATCATGAAAAGAATGGAGATTATTATGAGAATTTATCTCATTTTCCATGCAAACTTTGGTTCTAAGGAAAATGGTGGAAAAAAAAGCATTTCTTGCCAAAACAAAGCACCAATATTATGTATATCAATGAGGAGAATGTGTTTATAGTGCCCAATCATGAAAAAATATAGATTATTATGAGAATCCAAGTCTACCTTATTGGATAAATGAACTTTGACTCTAAGGAAAATGGTGGAACTAAAAGCATTTCTTGCCAAGATAATGCATTAATATCATGTATACCAATGAGATAAACATTTTTTTTAGTGCCCAACCATAAAAAAATGGAGATTATTATGAGAATCCAAGTTTGTCTTACTAGATGAATGAACTTAGACTCTAAGGAAAATGGCGGAAAGAAAAGCTTTTCTTGCTAACCCAAGGCATTAATATCATGAATCCCAATAAGGAAAACGTATTTATGGTGCCCAATCACGGAAAGTATGGAGATTATAATGAGAATCCTAGTTTGACTTATTAGATAGGCGAACTTTGACTATAAGGGAAATAGTGGGCAAAAAAGCTTTTCTTGCCAAAGTGAAGCATAAATATTATGTATCCTCATGAGGATAACATGTTTATGGTGCCCAATCATGAAATGAATGGAGATTATTGTTGTCTCATTTGGTAGATGACTTTGATTCTAAGGAAAATCGTGGAAAAAAAAGCTTTTCCTATAAAAACAAAGCATCGATATCATGTATCCTAATGAGGAGAACATGTTTATGGTCCCTAATCACAAAAGGAATGAGGATTATTACAAGAATCTAGGTCTACCTTATTAGACGAACGAATTTTAACTCTAAGAAAAATTATGGAAAGAAAAGCTTTTCTTGCCAAACAAAGCATCAACATCGTGTATCCCATTGAGTATAATGTCTTTATAATCTCCTGGCATGAAAAGAAAGGATATTTTTACAAGAATCCAAGTTTTGTCACATTAGATAGATGAACTTTGGCTCTAAGGAAAGGGCAGAAGAAAAGCTTTTTTTGCCAAACCAAATCATCAATATCATGTATCCCAATGAGAATAACGGGTTTATAATGTCCAATCCTAAAATTAATAGAGATTATTACAAGAATCTAAGTTTGTCTTATTTGATAGATAAACTTTGATTTTAAGGAAAGTGGTGAAAACAAAATCGTTTCATGCCAAATCACAGCATTAATATCATGTATCCCAAGGAGTAGAAAGTGTTTATAATTTCCAATCATGAAAATAATGGAGATTATTAAGATAATCCAAGTTTGTTTCATTTAATAGATGAACTCAGACTCTAAGGAAAATTATGGAAAGGAAAGCTTTTATTGGTAAACCAAAGCATCAATATCATGTGTCCTAATAAGGAGAACATGTTTATGGTACCCAATCATGAAAAGAAGGGAGATTATTACAAAAATCCAAGTTTGTCTCATTGGACAGATGAACTTTGACTTTAAGAAAAATGGTGGAAAAAAAAAGCTTTTCATGCCAAACCAATGCATCAATTTCATTTATTCAAATAAGGAGAATATGTTTATGGTGCCCAATCATGAAAAAATGGACATTATTATGAGTATCCATGTTTGTCCCATTAGATGGACGAACTTTGGCTTTGAGGAAATGGTGGAAAAAAAATATTCTTGCCAAACCAAAGCATCAAGATCATATATTCCATTGAGAAGCACATTATTGTGTGCCCAATCATGAAAAGAAAAGTGATTATTACTAGAATCCAAGTTTCTCTCATTGGACAGATGAACTTGGACTCTAAGGAAAATGGTAGAAAGAAAAGCTTTCTTGCCAAAGCTTTTCTTATGTGAATCAAAGTTTTTCCTGTCAAAGCATCAACATAGTGTGCCCCAATGAAGAGAACATATTTGTGGTGCCCAATCATGAAAAGATTGGAGATTATTATTAGAATAAAGGTTTGTTTCATTTGATGGACGAACTTTAGTTCTAAGTAAAATGGTGAAAAAACAGTATTTCTTTCCAAAACAAAACATCAATATCGTGCATTCCAATGAGGACATTTATAGTGCCCAACCATGAAAAAATGGAGATTATCATGCATAATCATGAAAAGAACCAAGATTAATATGAGAATCCTTGTTTGTTTCCTTTGACTAATTAACTCTAAGGAAAATGGTGGGAGAAAAGCATTTGCTGCCAAACCAAAGCATCATTATCATGTATCCCAATGAGGAGAACGTGTTTATGGCACCCAATCATGAAAAGAATGGAGATTTTTATGAGAATCCAGGTTTGCCTTATTAGATAGATAAACTTTGGCTCTGAGAAAATAGTGGAAAGAAAAGCTTTTCTTCCCAAACATAGCATCAACATCATGTCTCGCAATGAGGAGAACATGTTTGTGGTGCATAATAAAGAAAAGAATGGAGATTATTATGAGAATCCAAGTTTGTCTCATTGGATGGGTGAACATGGCTCTAAGGAAAATGTTGGAGAGAAAAGCTTTTCTCGCCAAACCAAAGCATCAATATCGTGTATCCTAATAAGGAAAGCATGTTTATAGCATCTAATCACGAAAGGGATAGGGATTATTGTGAGAATCCAACTTTGACTCATTGGATAACCAAATTTTAACTTTAAGGAAAATGGTGAAAAAAAGCTTGTCTTGTGAAAGCAAAGTATCAATACCATATTCCTAAAAAATAGAACATGTTTATGGTGCCCAATATTGAAAAGAATGGAGATTATTACGAGAATCCAAGTTTATCTCATTGGATGTATGAACTTTAACTCTATGGCAAATGGTTAAAGGAAAGGCATTTCTTGCCAAACTAAAGCATCAATATCATGCATCCGAATAAGGAGAACATGTTCATGGTGCCCAATCATGAAATGAATGGAGATTATTATGAGAGTTGAAGTTTGTCTTATTGGACTGATGAACTTTGACTCTAAGGAAAATAGTGGAAACAAAGCTTGTCTTTCAAAAACAAAACATCAATATCATGTATCCCAATGGGGAGAACATGTTTATGGGCCCAATCATGAAATGAGTGGAGATTATTACGAGAATCCAACTTTGTCTTATTGGATGGATGAACTTTGACTCTATGAAAAATAGTGGGAAAGGAAGCTTTTCATTTGCCATAACAAAGCATTAATATCATGTGTATCAATGAGGATAACATGTTTATGGTGCCTAATCATGAAAGGATTAGAGATTATTATAAGAATCCAAGTTTGTCTAATTGGACAGACTAGCTTTGACTCTAAAGAAAATGGTAGAAAGAAATTCTCCTGCCAAACCAAAGCATCAATATTGTGAATTCCAATGAGGAGTTGCTCCCAATCATAAAAAAAAAAATGGAGATTATCACAAGAATCCAAGTTTTACTCATTTGACACACAAACTTCAATGCTATAGACAATGGTGGAAAGAAAAGCATTTCGTGCCAAACCAAAAGCATAATATCATGTACCTAAATAAGTAGAAACTTTTTATAGTGCCAAATCACAATAATAATTGAGATTGTTAAGAGAATCCAAGTTTGTTTAACTCAGACTCTAGAGGAAATGGTGGAAAAAAAAGCTTTTCCTGCCAAACCAAAGCATCAATATCATGTATCCTAATAAGGAAAAAAATGTTTATGGTGCCCAATTACGACAAGAATGGAGATTATTATAAGAATCCAAGTTCATCTCATTAGATTAATGAACTTTGACTTCAAGAAAAAATGTGGAAAAAAACGCTTTTCATGCCATACCAATACATCGATATCATGTATCCAAATAAGGAGAATGTGTTTATGGTGCCTAGTCAAAAAAAGAATGGAGATTATTATGAGAATCCAAGTTTGTCCCATTAGATAGATAAACTTTGACTCTAAGGAACACGGTAGAAAGAAAAGCTTATCTTACTAAACCAAAGCATCTACATCATGTATTCCAATGAGGAGAACGTGTTTATAGTACCTAATTATGAAAAGAATGGAGGTTGTTATGAGAATTCAAGTTTATCTCATTGGATGAATGAACTTTGACTTAAAGGAAAAGGGTGGAAAGAAAAGTTTTTCTTTTGCCAAACCAAAGCATTGATATCGTGTGTCCTAATGGGGAGAACATGTTCATGGTGCCCAATCACAAAAGGAATAGAGATATTATGAAAATCTAAGTTTGTCTCATTTAGACAAACTTTGACTCTAAAGAGAAAGAGGGGAAAAAATCTTTTCTTGTGAAAGCAAAGCATCAATAGAATGTGTTTATATTGCCTAACTATGAAAAGAAAAGAGATTATTATGAGTATCCAAGTTTATCCTATTAGACAGAGAAGTTTAACTCCAAGGAAAATGGTGAAAGAAAAGCTTTTCTCTCCAAATCAAAGCATTAACATCATCTAATCTAATGAGTAAAACATGTTTATTGTGCCTAATCATGAAAGGAATAAAGGTTATTACAAGAATCAAAGTTTGTCTCATTAAATGGATGAACTTTAGCTTTAAAGAAAATGGGGTAAAATAGCTTTTCTTGTCAAAACAAAGCACCAATATCATATATCCCAATAAAGAGAACGTGTTTATAGTTCCCACCAAAAAAAGAACAGAGATTGTTAAAGAATCTAAGTTTGACCATTCAATGGATAAATTTTGACTATAAGGAAAATGGTAGGCAGAACAGCTTTCTTACTAAGCCAAAGCATCAATATCATGTATCCTATAGAAAAGAATGTGTTTATAATGCCCAATCATGAAAAGAGTGGAGATTAAAATGAGAATCCAAGTTTGTCTCATTTGATAAATGAACTCTAACTCTAAAGAAAATGGTGGATAACAAGATTTTCTTGCCAAACCAAAACATCAATATCGTGTATCCTGAGGGGAAGAATGTCTTTATGGCTCGTACTCATAAAAAATAGTGATGATCATTGCTAGAATCCAAAAGACATGTTTATGGTGGGAAAAAAGCTTTTCTTGCCAAACCAAAGCATTAATATCCTATATCCCAATAAGAAGAACGCGTATATGGTGCCCAATCAAAATAAGAATGGAGATTATTATGAGAATCAAAGTTTGTCCCATTAGACGGATGAATTTTGACTCTAAGAAAAATGATGGAAAGAATAGCTTTTCTTGCCCAACCAAAGCATCAACATCATGTATCCCATTGAGAAGAACATGTTTATGGTGCCCAATCATGAAAATAAAGGAGGTTAATATGAGAATCCTTGTTTGTCTCATTTGACAGATGAACTCTAATACAAAGCAAAATAGTGGAAAGAAAAGCTTTTCTTGCCAAACCAAAGAATCAACATCATGTATTGCAATGAGAAGATTGTATTTATTGCTCCCAATCACAATAAGAATGGAGATTATTATGAGAATCCAAGTTTGTCTTATTGGACAGATAAACTTTGAATTTAAGGAAACTAGTGGAAAAAAGTTTTTCTTGCCAAACCAAAGCATAATATCATGTATCCCAATAAGGACATGATGTTTATGGTGCCCAATCATGAAAGGAATAGAGATTATTATGAGAATTCAAGTTTACCTCATTGATTGGACTAATATTGACTCTAAGGAAAATAGTAGAAAAAAATTTTCTTGTGAAAGCAAAGCATCAATATCACGTATCCCAATAAGGAAATTATGTTTATGGTGCCCAATCACGAAAATAATGGAGATTATTGTGAGAATCCAAGTTTGCTTCATTGAACAAACAAAGTTTACTCTAAGGAAAATAGTGGGAAGAAAAGCTTTTCTTGCCAAAGAAAAAATTTTCTTGCCAAAGAAAAGAACGAACATCATGTACCCCAATGAGGAGAATATGTTTACGGTACCCAATTATGAAAAGAATGGAGATTATTATGACAATCAAATTATATCTTTTTTGACAAATGAACTTTGGCTTTAAGGAAAATGGTGGAAGAAAAAGCATTTTCTGCCAAAACAAAGCATGAATTTCATGCATCCTAATAAAGAGAACATGTTTATAGTGTTCAATCAAGAGTGAAATAGAGATTATTATGATAATCCAATTTTGTCTCATTCAACAAATGAACTTTAAGTCCAAGGAAAGCGGTGGATAAAGTAGCTTTCCTTGCCAAACCAAAGCATCAATATCGTGTATCCCAATAAGAATAATGTGTTAGTGGTGCCTAATAATGAAAAGAACAGAGATTAAATAAGAATCCAAGTTTATCCCATTGGACGAATGAACTTTGACTTTAAGGAAAATGGTGGAACGAAAAGCTTTTCCTACGAAAGCAAAACATCAATATCATGTATCCCAATGAGGAACATGTGTTTATGGTACCCAATCTTGAAAAGAATGAAGACTATTACAAAAATCCAAATTTGTCTCATTGAAAGGATAAACTTTGCCTCTAAGGAAAATGGTGGAAAAAAAACTTTACTTGCGAAAGCAAATCATTAATATCGTGCATCCTAGTAAGAAGATTGTGTATATGGTCCCCAACCATAAAAAGAATAGAGATTTTTATGAAAATCCAAGATGTCTTAGTGGAGAGATGAACTTTGACTGTAAGAAAAATAGTGGAAAGAAAAGCATTTCTTGCTAAAGCAAAGCATGAACATCATGTATCCTAATTGTTTATGGTGCCTAATGGAGATTATTATAAGAATCCAAGTAAAACTTTGGTTCTAAAGAAAATGGTTGAAAGAAAAGCATTTTTTGCCAAAACAAAGCACCAACATTATGTATCCTAAAAAGAAGAATGACTTTACAATCCCCAACCATGAAACAAATAGAGATTATTACAAGATTCCAAGTTTGTCTCATTCAATGGATGAACTTTAACTCGACAAAAAATGGAGAAAAGAATAGCTTTTCTTGCCAAACCAAAGCATCAAATCGTGTATCCCAAAGAGAGGAATGTCTTTATGGTGCCCAATAAAGAAAAGAATAGAGATTAATAAGAGAATCTAAGTTTGTTTTATTCGACGGATGAACTTTGACTTAAAAAAAAGGGTGGAAAGAAAACCTTTTCCTGCTGAAAGAAAACCTTTTCCTGCTAAAAGAAAACATCAATATCATATATCTCAAAAAAGAAAATATGTGTATGATGCTTAATCATGAAAAGAATGGTGATCATTATGAGAATCCAAGTTTGTCTCATTGGATAAATAAACTTTGGCTCTAAGGAAAATAGTGGAAAGAATAGCTTTTCTTGCCGAACCAAAGCATCAATATCCTATATCCCAATGATGAGAACATGTTTAGGTGCCCAATCATGAAAAGAACAAAGATTAATATGAGAATCCTTGTTTGTCTCATTTGACAAACAAACTTGGATTCTAAGTTGAAAGAAGGGAGAAAAGGTTTTCTAGCTAAAACAAAGCATGAATATCATATATCCTAATGAGAATAGTGTGTTTATGGCATCCAATCATGAACAAAATGGAGCTTATTGTGAGAATCCAACTTTTTCCCATTAGACAAACAAACTTTGACTCTAAGGAAAGTGGTGGAAAGAAAAACTTTTCTTCGCAAACCAAAGCTTCAACATCATGTATCGCAATGAGAAAAACATGTTTATGATGAGCCTTATCAGAATAAAACTCAATGGAAATAGGTCTCAATGGTTAAAGATGAAAATAAAAGGAAATAAAATTTAAAATCTAAAAGTTAGAAGAATGGAAGGAATAAACCTTGATTGATTGATAAGAATCCTCACCACAATCAATACAAGGGTTGGATGCCACTTTTAGGAATGAGAAACCTAAAAGATAAGTCTCAGAAACTCACCACCAAGAAGACTTGGATGAGAGAAAAGAACTGAAAATAATCAGCTACTTTATTGATCAACTCTAAATGTCCCATAAACAATCATAAGGTCCTCTATTTATAATAAAGGATTTGGCCGACCTTTACAAGAAAAGAAATTGAATCCTAAATAATTAATTAAGGTATTGCTTGCTGATAAAGAAAGTAAAATAGCCAATGGAATTAATTTCCTTGGAAGCTAAGGAATTAAAACCTTCCTAAAAAAATAAGGCCCGAGAATTAAGCAATAATTTGTACACAAAAAATTTTCCTACTTTGCATGCTACAACTTTCTTGCTCAAGAAAACCTCTAAAATCTTCAAAGATCTTTTTTACCTAGCACATAATACTCTAAGTTGACTCTTTTAGCCCTTAATCATATGATTGGGCATACTCAAACTCTTCTTTCTTTGGACCTACTAACTTAGGTCAACCATGAATAGCACATCTGATTATTATGAGAATCCAAGTTTGTTTCTCATTGGATGGATAAAGTTTGACTATAAGGAAAATACTAGAAAGAAAAGCTTTTCTTGTCAAACCAAAGCATCAATATCATGTATCCCAATTAGGAAAACATGTTTATAGTGCCCAATAATGAAGGAAATGAAGATTATTAAAAGAATCAAAGTCTATCTCATAAGACAGATGAATTTTAACTCTAAGGAAAATGGTGGAAAAAAGCTTCTCTTGTGATAACAAAACATCAACATCGTGAATCCCAATAGGGAGAACGTGTTTATGGTGCCCAATAATGAAGAATAGAGATTATTACAAGAATCCAAGTTTGTCTCATTAGATGGATAAACTTTAACTCTAAGGAAATTAGTGGAAAGAAAAACTTTTCTTGCCAAACCAAAGCATGAACATAATGTGTCCCCATGAAGAGTACATGTTTATGGTGCCCAATTATGAAAAGAAAAATTATTATTACAAGAATCCAGGTATCCTTTTTGATAAACAAACTTTGGTTATAAGAGAAATAATTGAATGAAAAGTGTTTCTTGACAAAACAAAGCATCAATGTCGTGTATCCTAATAAGGAAAATGTTTTTATAGTGCTTAGCCATGAAAAAAAATGGAGCTTATTACAAGAATCCAAGTGTGTCTCATTCGATGAATGAACTTTGACTTTAAGGAATCTGGTGGAAAGAATAGCTTTTCTTGCCAAACCAAAGCATTAATATCATGTATCCTAATGAGGAGAACGTGTTTATAATGCCCAATCATAAAAAGAATAGAGATTAAAGCGAGAATCCAGGTTTATCTCACTTGATGAAAGAACTCTAGCTTTAAGGAAAATGGTGGCAAAAAAGCCTTTCTAGCGAAACCAAAGAATTAATATCATATATCCCAATGAGCACAATGTGTTTATGGTGCCTAATCATGAAAGGAATGGAGATTATTGCTAAAATCCAAGTTTGTCTCATTTGACAGACGAACTTTGATTTTAAGGAAAATGGTGGAAAGAAAAACATTTGATGCAAAACCAAACCATCAATACAATGTATTCCAGTGAGTAAGAGCACGTTTACTGTGCCTAATCATGCAAAAAATAGATATTATTATGAGAATTAAAGTTTGTTAATAGGAAACGAACTTTGATTCTAAGGAAAATTGTTGATAGAAAAGTGTTTCTTGCTAAACCAATGTATCAATATCATGAATCCCAATTAGAAGAATGTGTTTATAGAGCCCGATGACAAAACAATTGGAGATTATTACGGGAATCTAGGTTTGCCTTTTTCGATGGATGAACTCTGATTTTGAGGAAAATAGTGGCAAACCAAAGTACAAATATCATGAATCCCCATGAGGAAAATATGTTTATGGTGCTAAATCATGAAAACAATGGAGATTATTATAAGAATCCAAGATCGTCTCACTTGATGAACGAACACTGACTCTAGGGATAATGGTGGAAAAAAAAGCTTTTTTGCCATACCTAAGCAGCAAAATCATATATCCCAATGAGAAGAACACATTTATGACACCCAATCATGAAAAGAATGGAGATTATTATGAGAATTCAAGTTTGTATCGTTAGATGGATGAACTTTGATTCTTAGGAAAATGGTGGAAAAAAGAGTTTCTTGCCAAAACATAGCACCAATGCCATTTATCCTATGAGAATAACATGTTTGTAGCACCCAAACATGAAAAAAATAGAGATTATTATGATAATCTAAGTTTGTCTTATTCAATGAATAAGCTTTGACTCTAAGGAAAATCATGGAAAGAATAGCTTTTCTTGCCAAACGAAAGCATCACTATCATGTATCCAATGAGGAGAACGTTTTATGGTGCCCAATCATGAAAAGAATGAAGATTAAAATAAGAATCCAAGTTAGTCTCATTTGATGAATGAACTCTGACTTTAAGGAAAATGGTGGAAGAAAAGCTTTTCATGCAAATCCAAAGCATCAATATCATGTATTTGATAGAAGAATGTGTTTATGACACCTAATCACAAAAATAATGGAGATTATTACGAGAATCCAAGCTTGTCTCATTAGATGGATAAACCTTGACTCTAAGGAAAATGGTGAAAAGAAAAGCTTAGATTCTCGTAATAATCTACATTCTTTTCATGATTGGGAACTATAATCATGTTCTTCTTATTGGGATATATGATATTGATGATTCACTTTGGCAAGAAAAGCTTTCTTTCTCCACCACTTTTCTTAGAGTCAAAGTTTATTCGTGTAATAAGATAAACTTAGATAATAGCCTCCATTCTTTTCATGATTAGGTGCCATAAACATGTTCTCCTCATTGAGAACCAAAGCATCAATATCCTGCATCCCAATAAGGAGAACGTGTTTATGGCACCCAATAACGAAAAGAATGCAGGTCATTATCCTAGTTTGTCTGATTGGACTGATAAACTTTGACTCTAAGGAAAATGGTGGAAAAAGAAAGCTTTACTTGGCAAAGCGAAGCATCAATATCATGTATCCAAATTAGGAGAACATGATTATAGTTCCTAATCATGAAAAGAATAGAGATTATTATGAGAATCCAAGTTTTTCTCATTGGACAGACGAGCTTTGACTCTGTGAAAAATGGTGGAGAGAATAGCTTATGGAAAATGGTGGAGAGAATAGCTTTTATTGCCAAACAAAAGCAAAAATATCATGTATCCCAAAAAGAAGAACATGTTTATGGCACCCAATCATAAGAATAACAGAGATTAATAAGAGAATCTAAGTTCATCTCATTTGACTAATAAACTCTTAACTCTAAGGAAAATGGTGGAAGAAAAGGTTTTCCTACCACAACAAACCATCAATATCGTGTATCCCAATAAGAAGAACATGTTTATGAAACCTAATTAGGAAAAGAATGGAACTTATTATCAGAATGCAAGTTTTTCTCTTTGGATGAACCAATTTTGACTCTAAGAAAAATAGTTGGATGAAAAGCTTTTTCCTAAAAAGAAACATCAATAACATATATCCTAATGACGAGAACATGTTATGGTGCCTAATCATGAAAAGAATAGAGATTATTATCGGAATCCATGTTTGTCTGATTAGATGGATAAACTTTGACTTTAAGGAAAATGGTGGAAAAAAATGCTTTCCACAACAAAGCAAAGCATCAATATAATGTATCCTAATGAGGAGAACATGTTTATGGTGCCAAATCATGAAATGAGTAAAGACTATTACAAGAATCCAAGTTTGTCAGATTCAAAGTACAAACTTTGACTCTAATGAAAACAGTCGAAAGATTCTTTTGCTTCCAAGCTAAAGCATTAATATCATGTATCTCGATGAGGAGAATGTGTTTATGGTGCCTCATCAAGAAAAAGAATGGAGATTATCAAAAGAATCCATGTTTGTCTTATTTAACAGATGAACTTTGATTCTAAGGAAAACAGTGGAAAGAAAAGCACTTTATGCCAAACCAAAGCATCCATGTTTTGTATTCTAATTAGTAGAAGTGTTTATAGTGCCCAATCATGAAAATAATGTTGATTATAATGAGAATCCAACTTTGTCTTATTTGACAGACAAACTCAAATTCTAAAGAAAATGGTGGAAAGAAAAGTTTTCTTTCCCAAACCAAAGCATCAAATTGTGTACCCCATTGAAGGAACATGTTTATGGCACCCATCACAAAAAGAATAAAGATTATTATAAGAATCCAAGTTTGTCTCATTGGATGGATGAACTTTGGCTCTATGAAAAATGGTGTAAGGAAAAGCTTTTCATCTCTAACCAATGCATCAGTATTTGTCTATCCTAATGAAGAGATTGTTTCTATGGTGCCTAATCATTAAAGAAAGGGAATTATTGCAAGAATCCAAGTTTGTCACATTTTAAGGATGACTTTTGATCTTAAGAAAATGGTGGAAAGAAAATCGATCCATGCCAAACCAAAGCATCAATAGTGCACTTCCCAATAAGCAAAACATGTTTCTGGTTCCCAATCATGAGGAGAATGGATAGCGTTATAAGAATCCAAGTTTGTCTTATTTGTTAGGTGAACTTTGCTTCTAGGAAAAATTGTAGAAAGAAAAACATTTCTTGCCCAAAAAAGCATCAATATCATGTATCCTAATGAAGAGAACATCTTTACAATGCCCAACCATGAAAAGATTATAGATTATTATGGGAATCAAAGCTTATCGTATTCGATAAATAAACTTTAACTATAAGGAAAATGGTGAAAAAAAAAGCTTTTGTTTCTAAACCAAAGCATCAATATCATGTAACCCAATAAAGAAAATATTTAATGGTGACCAATCATGAAAGTAATAGAGATAATTGCAAGAATCCAAGTTTGTCTTATTCAAGGGATGAACTTTGATTTTATGGAAAATGGTGGCATGAAAAGCATTCCACGCCAAATCAAAGCATCAATATCAGGTATCTCAATGAATAAAACATGTTTATAGTGCCTAATCATGAAAATGATGTAGATTATTACGAGAATCCTTGAAGGATAAACTTTGATTCTATGAAAAATGGTGGAAAAAAAAGCTTTTCATGACTATCCAAAGTACCAATATCATGCATCCCAATGAAGAGAATGCGGATATAGTGCCCAATCAAGAAAAGAATTGATATTATTATTAGAATCCAAGTTTGTCTCATTGGATAGATGAACTTTGACCTTAAGCAAAATGGTGGAAAGAAAAGCCTTTCTTGCCAAAGTAAAGCATTGATTTCATGTATCCCAATAAGGAGAACATGTTTATGGTGCCCAATCTTGAAAAAAGGGTGATTATTATGAGAATCCAAGTTTGTCTAATTCTATAAACGAACTTTGACTCCAAGGAAAATGGTAGAATGAAAAGCTTTTCTTGCCAAACTAAAGAATCAATATTGTATACCCTATGAGGAGAATGTGCTTTTGGTGCCTAATCACAAAAAGAATGGAGATTATTACAAGAATCTAAGTTTGACTTATCTGATAGATAAACTTTGATTCTAAGGAAAATGGTAGAAAGAAAAGAGTTTCATGCCAAATCATAGCATCAATCTCATGCATCCTAATAAGTAGAACATGTTTACTGTGCCTAACTTTGAAAATAATGGAGATTATTACGAGAATCCAAGTTCATTTCATTGGGCAGATAAACTTTGATTCTATAGAAAATGGTGAAAAGAAAAATGTTTTTTGCTAAACCAAAGCATCAATATCATGAATCCAAGTGACAAAAAGGTGTTTATAAAGCCTGAAGACAAAATGAATGGAGATTAAACAAGAATCCAAGTTTGCCTCTTTCGACAAACAAACTTTTACTTTAAGGAAAATGGTGAGAAGAAAAGCTTTTCTTACGAAACCAATGCATTATATGATGTGTCCCAATAAAGAGAAAATGTTTATGGTGCCCAATCATAAAAAAATTGAATTATTAGAATCCAAGATTGTCTTATTTGACGAATGAACTCTGACTATACGTGAAATGGTGGAAAAAAGTTTTTCTTGCCAAATCCAAGCATTAATATCATATATCCAAATGAGGAGAACATGTTTATGGTGCCCAATCACGAAAAGAATTGAGATTGTTACAAAAATCTAAGATGGTCTGATTGGATGTGAGAACTTTTACTTTAAAGAAAATGGCAAAATGAAAAGCATTTTTTGCCTAAACCAAGACAATATCATCTGTTCCAATGAGGAGCATGCATTTATAGTGCCAAACCATGACAAAAATAGAGATCATTTCGAGAATCAAAGTTTACCTTAATATGAAAAAGTAGTTTCACATTAACAGATGAACTTTGACTCTAACGAAAATGGTGAAAAAATAGCTTTTTCTTCCAAACAAAAGTATCAATTTTATGTATCCTAGTGTGAAAAATAGGTTTGTGGTGCCCAATCAGGAAAAGAATTGTGATTATTACAAGAATCCAAGATTGTCTTATTGGACGAGAGAACTTTGACTCTAAAGAAAATGGCTAAAAGAAAAGCATTTTTGGCCTAAACAAAGACTAATATCATCTATCCCAATGAGGAGAATGCGTTTATAGTGCCAAACAATGACAGTAATAGAGATTATTTTGAGAATCAAAGTTTATCTCATTTGACAGATGAACTTTGACTCTAAGGAAAATGATGGAAAAAATAGCCTTTCCTTCCCAGCAAAAATATCAATTTTATGTATCCCAATGTGAAGAAAAGTTTTATGGTATCCAATCATGAAAAAATAGAGATTATTACGAGAATCCAAGTTTGTCTCATTAGATAGATGAACTTTGGCTTTAAACAAAAATGTGGAAACAAAATCTTTTCTTGCCAAAGCAAAGCATCAATATCATGTAACCTAATTAAGGGAACGTGTTTCTATTACCCAATCACGAAAAGAATGGAGATTATTATGAGAATCCAAGTTTGTCTCATTTATCTAATGAACTTTGACTCCATGAAAAATGGTCGAAATAAAAGCTTTTCTTGCCAAAGCAAAGCATCAGTATCATGTATCCTAATGAGGAGAACATGTTTATATTGCCCAATCATGAAAAGAACAGAGATTATTTTGAGAATCCAAGTTTATCTCATTGGACAGATGAGCTTTGACTTTATGGAAAATGGTGGAACGAAAAGCTTTTTCTGCTAAAGCAAAGCATCAACTTCATGCATCCTAGTGAAGGGAACTTATTTACGGTGCCCAATCATTAAAAAATGAAGCTTATTATGAGAATCCAAGTTTGTCTTATTTGACTGATGAACTTTGGTCCTAAGGAAAATGGTGGAAAAAAAGCATTTCTAGCCACAATAAAGCATCATATCGAGTATCCCAATGAGGAGAACAAGTTTAAAATGCCTAACCATGAAAAAATAAAGATTATTATAAGAATCCAAGTCGGCCTTACTCAATGATTGAATCTCGACTCTATGGAAAATGGTGGAAAAAATAGCTTTTCTAGCAAAATCGAAGATCAATATTACATCCTAATGAGTAGAACGTGTTTATGATACCCAATCACAAAATGAATGGAGACTATCACAAGAATACAAGCTTGCTCATTCAAGATACGAGTTTTTACTCTATGGAAAATGGTGGAAAAAAGCTTTTCTTGCCAAACCAAAGCATTAATATTCTATATCCCAATGAAGAGAATGCATTAGTGGTGCTTAATCTTGAAAAAAATGGAGACTATCACAATAGTCCAGGTTTGTCTCATTTAATGGATAAACTTTAATTCTAAGGAAAATAGTGGATAAAAAAGCATTTGATGCTAAACCAAAGCATCATTGTGGTGCTTCCCAATGAATAGAATGTGTTGATTGTGACCAATCACAGAAAGAAGAGATTGTTATAAGAATCCAAGTCTGTCTCATATGATGGATGAACTTTAATTCTTAGGAAATGATAGAAAAAAAATGTTTCTTGCTAAAGAAAGTATTAATATCATGAATCCTATTGAGAAAAAGGTATTTATAGAGCACAGTGATAAAAGGAATGAAGATTATTATGGGAATCCAAGTTTGTCTCATTCAATGGATGAACTTTAACTCTGAGAAAAATGGTGGATGCAATAGCTTTTCTTGCCAAACCAAAGCATCTATATCATATATCCTAATGAAGAGAATGTGTTTACATTGCCAATCGTGAAAAGATTAGAGATTATTATCAAAATCCACGTTTGTTTTATTTGATAGATGAACTTTGACTCTAAGGAAAATGGTAGAAAAAATGCATTTCTTGCCAAACTAAAGCCCCAATATCATCTATCCTAATGAAGAGAATGTGTTTATGGTGCCTAATCATAAAAAAAATGGAGATTATTATAAGAATCCAAGTTTACCTCTTTCAATGGATAAATTTTTGCTCTAAGGAAAACGATGGAAAGAAATGCTTTTCCTCCTAAATCGAAGAATCGATATCACGTATGCTAAGAAAGAGAACGTATTTATGGTGGACAATCACGAAAAACATGGAGATTATTATGAGAATCTAAGTTTGTCTCATTTGATGGATGAACTTTGATTTTAAGGAAAATGGTAGAAAGAAAAGCGTTTCATGCTTAACCAAAGTAACAATATCCTATATCCCAATGAGTAGAATATGATTATATTGCCCAATCATGAAAATATTGGAGATTATTATGAGAATCCAAGTTAATCTCATTTAATGGATGAACCTTGATTCTAAGGAAAATGGTGGAAAGAAAAGCATTTGTTGCTAAACGAAAGCATTAATATCATGAATTTGAGTGAAAGGAATGTGTTTACAGAGCCTAATATCGAAATGAGTGGAGAATATTATGAAAATTGAAGTTTGCCTCTTTCGATTGATGAACTTTGACTCTAAGAAAAATAAAGGCAAGAAAGCATTTCTTGGCCAAACTAAAGCATCAGTATCATGTATACTTATAAGGAAAATGTGTTTATAGTCTCAATCATGAGAAAATAGAGATTATTAAAAGAATCCAAGATTGTTTGATGGATGGATTCTAAGGAAAGTGGTGGAAAGAAAAGACTTTCATGCCAAACCAAAGCATAAATACTATGTATCTTAATAAGGAGAATATGTATATGGTGTCCAATCATGAAAAAAGTGGAGATAATTATGAGAATCCAAGTTTGTCTCATTAGATGGATAAACTTTGTTTCTAAGAAAAGTGGTGGAAAGAAAAGCTTTCCTTGCCACACTAAAGAATCAATACTGTGTATACCAATAAGGAGAATGTGTATCTGGTGCCTAATCATGAAAAGATTAGAGATTATTTTGAGAATCCAAATTTGTCTCATTTAATAGATGAACTCTAACTCTAAGGAAAATGGTGGAAAGAAAAGCATTTCTTGCCAAAACAAAGCATTAATATTCTGTATCCTAAAGTAAAGAATGAGCTTATAGTGCCCAACCATGAAAAGAATGGTGATTATTACGAGAATCCAAGTTTGTCTTATTTAATAGATAAACTTGGACTCTTAAGAGAAATGGTTAAAGTAATAACATTTCTTGCTGAGACAAAGTAGCAATATCGTGCATCCCAATAAGGAGAACATGTTTATGGTACCCAAGTATTAGAAGAATAGAGATTATTATAGGAATCCAAGTTTGTCTCATTTGTCGGATAAACTTTGATGCTAAGAAAAATAATGGAAAGAAAACCATTCTATGCCAAACCAAAGCATCAATATTGTGTGTCCTAATGAGTAGAACGTGTTTATGCTGCCCAATCAAAAAAAGAGTGGATATTATTATAAAAATTCAAGTTTGTCTCATTTGACGGATAAACTTTAGTTCTATAAAAAATAGTGGAAAGAAGAGCTTCTCATGACAAACAAAACCATCAATATCATGTATTCTAATAAAGAGAATATGTTTATGGTGCCTAATCATGAAAAGAAAGGAGACTATTATAAGAATCCAAGTTTGTCTTATTTGAGAGATAAATTTTGATTCTATGGAAAATGGTGAAACAAAAAGTGTTACATGCTTTTATGGCACCCAATCATGAAAAAATGGAGATAATTACAAGAATCCAAGTTTGTCTCATTTGATGGGCGAACTTTGATTCTAAGGAAATTGGTGGAAAAAAAAGCTTTTCCTACCAAACTAAAGCATCAATATCATGATAACAATGAGGAGAACATGTTTATGGTGCCCAATCATGAAAAAAAGGGAGATTATTAAGAGAATCCAAGTTTATCTCATTTGACAAACTAACTTTGATTCTAAGAAAAATGGTAGAAAAAAAAAATGTTTATGCCAAACCAAAGCATTAATATCATGTATTCCAATAAGTAGAATGTGTATAGTGCACAATCACATAAAGCATGGAGATTATTACGAGAATCCATGTTTCTCTTATTTGATAAATGAACTTTAATTTTTAGGAAAACGTGGAAGAAAAAGTGTTTCTTGCTACACCAATCCCAATCAGTAAAATGTATTTGTAGTTCCTAATCACAAAAAGAATGGATATTATTACAAGAATCCAAGTTTGTCTCATTTGATGGACAAACTTTGACTCTTAGGAAAATGGTGGAAAGGAAAGCATTTTTTGCTAAATCAAAGTATTAATATAAAGAATCTCAGTGAGGGAAATGTGTTTATAGAGCCTAATGACAAAAAGAAATGGAGATTATTACGAAAATCCAAGTTTCTCTCATTTGACAGATGAATATTGACTCTAATGAAAATAGTAGAAAAAGTAGTTTTTCCTAAGATTATTATGAGAATCCATGTTTTTCTCATTTGATGGATGAACTTTGATTTTAAGGAAATGGTGGAAGAAACCATTATATACCAAACCAAAGCATCAATGCCATGCAGCCCAAAGAGTAGAATGTGTTTATAGTGCCCAATCACTAAAATAATGGGGATTAGTATGAGAATCCATGTCTATCTCAATTGATAAATGGAGAAAATAGTGGAAAGAAAAGCATTTCATGCCAGGCCATAGCATCAATATCATGCATCCCAATGATAAATAATGGAGATTATTATGAGAATCCAAGTTTTTCTTATTTGGGGGATGAACTTTGATACTAAGAAAGATAGTTTAAGGTGCCCAATCACAAAAAGAATGGAGATTATTATGAGAATCCAAGTTTATCAAGCATCAATATCATGAATCTCAATGAGGAGAACGTGTTTATGGTGCCCTATCATGAAAGGAAGAGAGATTACTATGAGAATCCATGTTTGCGTCATTTGACAAGTAACTTTGATTCTAAGGAAAATGGTGGAGAGAAAATCATTTAATCCAAACCAAAACATCAACGTCATGTATCCCAATTAATAGAATATGTTTGGAGTGCCCAATCATGAAAAAATGAAGATTATTATAAGAATCCAAGTTTGTCTCATTTAACAGATGAATTTTGACTCTTAAGAAAACGATGGAAAGGAAAGCTTTCTTGTAAACTAAAGCATCAATATCGTGAATTGTAGTGAGAAAAATATGTTAATAAAGCCCAATGACAAAAAGAATAGAGATTATTATAAGAATCTAAGTTTTTTTCTTTCGACGGATGAACCTTCACTCTAAAGAAAATAACAGCAAGAAAAGCTTTTCTTGCTAAACTAGACCATCAATATTATGTATCCTAATGATGAGAACATGCTTATGATTCCTAATTACAACAAGAATGGAGATTATTGTGAGAATCCAAGTTTGTCCCATTAGACAAATGAAATTGTACTCCAAGGAAAATGGTGGAAGAAAAAATGTTTCTTATCAAAACAAAGCATCAATATCTTAAATCCCAAGAGGATAACATGTTTATAGTGCCCAACTGTGAAAAGAATGGTGATTATAACGAGAATTCAAGTTTGTCTCAATCAACAAACAAACTTTGACTTTAGGGAAAATGGTTAAAGAATAGGTTTTCTTGCAAATCAATGCATCAATATCATGTATCCAAATGAGGAGAATGTGTTTATGGTGCCTAATCATGAAAATAATGGAGATGAAAACAAAAATCCAAGTTTGATAGATAAACTTTGATTTTAAGGAAAATGGTGGAAGGAAAATTGTTCTTTGCCGAACCAAAGCATCATCATAATGTATCCTAATGAATAGAATGTGTTTATGGAGCCCAATCATGAAAATGGATATCATTCAAGTTTATTTTATTTGATAGATAAACATCGATTCTATGGAAAACTATGGAATAAAGAGCTTCTCATGATAACCCAAAGCACGAATATCATGTATCCCAATGAGGAGAATATGTTTATAATGCCGAATCTTGAAAACTATGGAGATTATTGTAAGAATACGAGTTTATCTCCTTAGACTGATGAAATTTATACTAAGGAAATTGGTCAAAAGAAAAGCTTCTCATGCCAAACCAAACCATCAATATCATGAATCCTAATGAGGAGAACATTTTTATGGTGTCCAATCACAAAAAGTATGGAGATTGTTGTGAGTCTTTGTGAAAATCTAAGTTTGTTCCTTTGGATGGATGAAAATTGACTCTAAGGAAAATGGCATAAAGAAAAGCTTTTCTTGCCAAACCAAAGCATCAATATCGTGTATCGCAGTGAGAAAAATATGCTTATGGTGCCGAATCATAAAAAGAATGGAGATTATTATAAGAATCAAAGTTTGTCACGTTCAATGGATGAAGTTTGACTCTAAAGAAAATTGGGGAAAAAAAGCTTTTCCTGCAAAAGAAAAGCATCAATATTGTGTATCCTAGCTAGGAGAATGCATTTATTTTACCCAATCATGATTATTATGAGTTTTTGTGAGAATGGAGATTATTGTGAACCTTTGTGAGAGTCAAAGTTTGTTTCTTTAGACAAACAAACATTGACTCTAAGGAAAATGGCATAAAGAAAAGCTTTTCTTGCCAAGCCAGAAAGAATCTCCAAAAAGAATAAAGATTATTGTGAGTTTTTGTGAAAATCTAAGTTTGTTCCTTTGGAAAAATGAACATTGACTTTAAGGAAAATGGCATAAAGAGCCAAACCAAAGCATCAATATCATGTATCGTAATGAGAAAATTGTGCTTCTGGTGCCCAATCACGAAAAGAATAGAGATTATTCTAAGAACCAAAGTTTGTCTTATTTGACGGATGAAGTTTGACTCTAAAGAAAATAGGGAAAAAATCTTTTCCTGAAAAAAAGCATCGATATTGTGTCTCCTAGCAAGGATAATGCATTTATTTTGCCTAATCATGAAAAGAATGGACATTATTGTGAGAATCCAAGTTTATCTGATTAGACAGATAAACTTTTAGTCTAAGGAAAACTGTGGAAAGGAAAGCTTTTCTTGTCAAAGTAAAGCATCACTATCATGTATCGCAAAGAGGAGAAAATGTTTATGGTGTCCAATCACAAGGAGAATGGAGATTATTACGAGAATCAATTTTTATCTTATTTGATAGATGAGCATTGGTTCCTAGGAAAATGGTGCAAAACAAAGTGTTTCTTTCCAAAACAAAGCACCAATATCTTGTATCCCAATGAGGAGAATGATTTTATCATGCTTACCCTTGAAAAAAACTAGAGATTATTAAGAGAATCCAAGTTTGCCTCATTCAAGAGATTAACTTTGACTCTCAAGAAAATAGTGGAAAGAATAGCTTTTCTAACAAAACCAAAGTATCAATATTATGTACCCATAGAGGAGAATGTATTTTTATGCATAATCATGAAAATGAGGAAGATTAAATTGAGAATCCAAGTTTGCCTTATTTGGTAGATGAACTCTGACTCTAAGGAAAATAGTGGAAGAAAAGATTTATTTTGCCAAACCAAAGCATCAATATCATGTATCCAAATGACAAAAATGTTTTAATGGCACCCAATCACAAAAATAATAAAGATTATTGCAAGAATCTAGGTTTGACTCATTGGATGAATGAGCTTTGACTCTAAGGAAAATGGTAAAAAGAAAAGCATTTTTTGTCAAACCAATGCATCAATATTGTGCATCCTAATGAGAAGAACATGCTTATGGTACCCAATCATAAAAAGAATAGAGACTATTATCCAAGTTTGTCTAATTGAACAAATAAAGTTTGACTCTAAGGAAAATGGTAGAAGCAAAAGCTTTTCCTGCCAAAGCAAAGCATCATATCATGTATCCTAATGAGAGGAACATGTTTATGGTGCCAAATCACATAAAGAATGAAGATTATTATGAGAATCTCAGTTTATCTTATTGGATGGATGAGCTTTGACTCTAAGGAAAATGATGGAAAGAATAGCTTTCTTGCCAAACCAAAGCATCAATATCATGTATCCCAATGAGGAGGACGTGTTTATGGTACCCAATTACAAAAAGAATAGAGATTATTACAAGAGTCCAAGTATGCCTCAATCAAAGTACAAATTTTGATTTTAAGGAAAATAGTGGCATGAAAATAATTACATGCCAAACTAAAGCAACAATATTATGTATCCCAATCAATAGAACTTATTTAGAGTACTCAATCATGAAAATAGTGTAGATTATTTTGAGAATCCAAGTTTGTCTTATTTGATGGAAAAACTTCGATTTTATGGAAAATAGTGGAAAGAAAAGCTTTTCATTGCAATCCAAGGCATCAATATCATGCATCCCAATAAGGATAACTTAGATATGTGCAAAATCATGAAAAAAATGGAGATTATTAAGAGTTTGTCTCATAACTTTAACTCTAAGGAAAATGGGAGAAACAAAAGCTTTTTCTGCAAAACCAAAGCATCAATATCGGGTATCCCAATAAAAAAATATGGGGCCCAATCATGGAAAAAATATATATTTATACAGGAATCAAAGTTTGTCTCATTCGATTATCGAACTTTGATTCGAAGGAAAATGGTGGAAGAAAAGCTTTTTTTGCCAAACTAAAGCACCAATATTGTGTATCCTAAAAAGAATAATGTGTTTATGGTACCTAATTAAAAAAACAACGGAGATTATTGTGAGACTCCAAGTTTGCCTCAATGGATGGATGAACCTGACTCTAAGGAAAATGGTGGAAGAAAAGCTTTTCTTGGCAAACTAAAGCACCAATATTGTGTATCCTAAAGAAAAAAATGTTTTATGGTACCCAGTCAAAAAAATAATTGAGATTATTAAAAGAATCCAAATTTGCCTTATTGGATGGATGAACTTGACTCTAAGGAAAATAATGGAAGAGAAGTTTTTCTTGCCAAACCAAAGCACCAATATTGTGTATCCAAAGAAAAGAACATGTTTATGGTACCCAATCAAAAAACAATAGAGATTCTTGTGGGAATCCAAGTTTGCCTCATTGGACGGATGAACATTGGCTCTAAGGAAAATGGTGGAAAGAAAAGCTTTTCTTGCTGAACCAAAGCATCAACATCATGTATCCCAATAAGGAGAATTTGTTTATGGTACCCAATCATGAAAAGAATAGAGACTATTGTGAGAATCCAAATTTGTCTCATTAGATAGACAAACTTTGACTTTAAGGAAAATCGTGGAAAGAAAAGCATTTCTTGCCAAAACAAAGCACTAATATCATGTATACCAATGAGGTAAACACATTTATGGTGCGTAATCATGAAAAGAATAGAGATTATTACAAGAATCTAAGTTTTTCTTATTAGACAGATGAACTTTAACTTTAAGGAAACTAGTGGAAAGAAAAGTGTTTCATACAAAACCAATGCATCAATACCATGAATCCTAATGAGGAGAATGTGTTTATACAGCCCAATGGCAAAACAAATAGAGATTATTATAAGAATCCAAGTTTGCCTTTTTCGAAGAATGAACTTGACTTCGAGGAAACTAGTGGCAAGAAAAGCTTTTCTTATGAAACGAAAGCATCAATATCATGTATCTCAATGACAAGAATTTGTTTATGGCGCCCAATCATCAAAAGAATGAAGATTATTAAGAGAATCTAAGATTGTCTCCTTTAACGAACAAACTTTGACTCTAAGTAAAATGGTGAAAAAAAAAGCTTTTCTTGCCAAATCCAAGCATCAATATCATGTATCCCAATGAGGAAAATATGCTTATGGCACTTAACCATAAAAAGAATGGAGATTATTATAAAAATCCAAGATTGTCTCATTTGATGGACGGACTTTGACTCTAAGTAAAATGGTGTAATGAAAAGCTTTTTTTGCCAAATCTAATCATAAATATCATGTATCCCAGTGAGGAAAACGTGTTTATGGTGCCCAATCACGAAAAAAATGGAGATTATAACAAGAATCCAAGTTTGTCTCACTGGATAGAAGAACTTTGACTCTAAGGAAAATGGTTTAAAAAAAAGCATTCTTTGCCAAAACAAAGCACCAATATCATGCATCCTAATGAGGAGAATATGTTTATAGAGCCTAACCACGATAAGAATGTAAATCATTATGAGAATCCAAGTTTGTCTTATTCAGCAGATGAACTTTGACACTAAGGAACATGATGGAATAAATAGCATTTCTTACAAGTTAACATATCAACATCATGTGTCCCAATGAGGATAACATGTTTACAGTGCCCAATCATGAAAAGAATAGAGATTATTATTAGAATCCAAGTTTGTCTCATTAGACAGATGAACTTTGAGTCTAAGAATAATGGTGGAAAGAAAAGCTTTTTTCTTTACCAAAGCAAAGCATTAAATCATGTATCCTAATGAAAACATGTTTATTTTGCCTAATCAAGAAAAGACTAGAGATTAATGCGAGAATCAAAGTTTGTCTTATTGGACAAATGAACTTTGACTCTAAGAAAAATGGTGGAAATAAAAGCTTTTTATGCCAAAGGAAAGTATCAACTTTATGTATTCCATTGAGGAGAACATGTTTATGGTGCCCAATTCTGAAAAAAAATGAAGATTGTTACAAGAATCCATGTTTACCTAATTGATGGTTGAACTTTGGTTCTAAGAAAAATGGTGGAAAAAAAGTTTTTTTTGCTAAAGCAAAGCATCATATTGGGTATCCCAATAAGTAAAATGTGTTTATAGTGCCCAACCCTTATAAAATACAGATTATTATGAGAATTCAAGTTTGTCTCATTTGACGAATTAATTTGACTCCAAGGAAATGGTGTAAATTATAGCTTTTCTTGCCAAACCAAAGCATGAACATCAAGCATCCCAATAAGTAGAACATGTTTATGGCACCCAATCATGAAAAAAGAAAGAGATTACTATAAGAATCCAAGTATATCTCTTTTGATAAATAAGCTTTAGTTTTAAGGAAAATAGTGGAAAGAAAAGTGTTTCTTGCCAAGACAAAGCATCAATATCATGTATCTCAATGAGGAGAATGTGTTTATGGTGCCTAATCATGAAAAGATAGAGATTAAAGCGAGAATCCAAATTTGTCTCATTTGATGAATGAACGCTAACTCTAAGGAAAATGCTGAAAAGAAAAACCTTTTGAGCCAAAGCAAAGTATCAATATTGTATATCCCAATGAGGAGAATGTGTTTATGGTGCCCAATTATGAAAGGAGTGGTGATTATTATAAGACTCTAAGTTTGTCTTATTTGATGGATAAGCTTTGATTCAAAGGAAAATGGTGGAAAAAAACATTTAATGCCAAACCAAAGCATCGATATAATGTATCCCAGTGAGTAGAATAGGTTTATCATGCCTAATCATGAAAAAATAGAGATTATTACGAGAATTAAAGTTTGTCTCATTTGACAAATAAACTTTGATTCTAAGGAAAACAGTGGAAAGAAAAGTGTTTCTTGCTAAAACAATGCATCCATACCATGAATCCCAATAAGGAGAGTGTGTTTATAGAGCCCAATGACAAAATGATTGAAGATTGTTGTGAGCATCCAAGTTTGTCTCTTTTGAATGGATGAACTTAGAGTCTAAGGAAAATGGTGGAAGAAAAGCTTTTCTTGCAAACCCGAAGCATCAATATCATGTATCCTGATAGAAGAACATGTTTATAACACCCAATCACAAAAATAATAGAGATTATTATGAGAATCAAAGTCTCTCTCATTGGGCAGATGAACCTTGACTCAAGGAAAAAAAGCTTTTCATGCCAAAGTAATACATCAATATCCGGTATCCTAATAAGGAGAACATGTTTATGGCACCTAATCATGAAAAGAATGGAGATTATTATCCAAGTTTGTCTTATTTGATGGATGAACTTTGACTTTAAGGAAAATGGTGGAAAAAAAGCTTGTCTTGCCAAAGCAAAGCATCAATATCTTGTATCCCAATGAGAATAACATGCTTGCAGTACCCAATCATGAAAAGAATGGAGATTATTATGAGAATCCAAGTTTTTCTCATTGGATAGACAAGCTTTGACTCTATGGAAAATGGTGGAGAGAATAGCTTATCTTGCCAAATCAAAGCTAGAATATTATGCATTCGAAAGAGGAGAACATGTTTATGGCACCCAATCATGAAAAGAACAGAGATAAATATGGGAATCTAAGTTTGTCTCATTTGATGGATAAACTCTAACTTAAAGGAAAATGGTGGAAGAAAAGATTTTCCTGCCAAAATAAAGCATCAATATCATGTATCCCAACGAGAAGAATGTGTTTATGGCACTCAATCAAGAAAAGAATTGAGATTATTCTTGGAATCCAAGTTTGCCTAATTGGACGAATGAACATTGACTCTAAGGAAAATGATGGAAAGAAAAAAAAAATTTTTGAAAAGAAGCATCAATATCATGTGTCCAAATGATGATAACATGTTTATAGTACCTAATCACAAAAAAAAAGGTAGATTATTATAGGAATCCATGTTTGTCTCAGTGGATGGATGAACCTTGACTCTAAGAAAAATGGTGGAAAAAAAGCTTTCTCTAGAAAAGCAAACCATAAATATCACATATCCAAGTTTTTCTCTAAGCAAAGCCAAAATGGTGGAATGGAGATTATCAGAAGAATATAAGTTTGTCTCATTCAATGGACGACTTTGATCTTAAGGAAAAAGGTAGAAAGAAAAACATTTCATGCCAAACCAAGGCATCCATGTTGAGTATCCCAATAGGTAGAAAGTGTTTATAGTGCCTAATCATGAAAATAATGTTGATTATAATGAGAGCCTGAGTCATTTGACAAACAAACTTAGACTCTAAAAAAAATGGTGGAAATAAAAGCTTTCTTTTACCAAAACAAAGCATCTGTATCATGTAGCCCATTGAGGGGAACATGTTTATGGCACCCAATCATGAAAGGAATGGAGATTATTATGAGAACCCAAGTTTGTCTCATTAGACAAATGAACTTTGGCTCTAAGGAAAATGGTGGAAAAAAAAGCTTTTCATGTCAAACTAGTACATTAATATTGTCCATCCCAATGATGAGAATATGTCTATGGTGCCTAATCCTGAAAGAAATGGATATTGTTATAAGAATCCAAGTTTGTCTCATTGGATAGATAAGCATTGATTTTAGGGAAAATGGTGAAAAGAAAAGCATTTTTTTTTTCAAAACAAAGCATCAATATCATGCACCCCAATGAATGGAGTAGGTTTATAGTGCCCAATCGTGAAAAGAATGTAGACCATTATGACAATCGAAGTTTGTCTCATTTGATAGACAAACTTAGACTCTAAGGAAAATGGTAGAAAGAAAAGCAGTTTTTGCCAAACCAAAGCATCAATATCATGTAATCCAATGAGGAAAACATGTTTATGGTGCTCAATCATGAAATTAATAAAGATTACTCTGAGAGATGAGGTTTGTCCCATTCGAGGGATAAACTTTGATTTTAAGGAAAATAGAGGCATGAAACGCATTCCATGCCAAACCAAAGCATCAGTATCCTGTATCCCAATGAGTTGAATATGCTTATAGTGCCCAATCATGAAAATAATATAGATTATTATAAGAATCCAACTTTGTCTCATTTCATGGATGGACTTTGATTCTATGAAAAATGGTGGAAACAAAAGCTTTTCATGACAATTCAAAGCATCAGTATTGTGTATCCCAATGAAGAAAACATGAATATAGTGCCTAATTAAGGAAAGAATGGAGATTATTATCAGAATTTAAGTTTGTCTCATTGGATAGATGAACTTTGACCCTAAGGTGGAAAGAAAAGCAAAGCATTAATAACATGTATCCTAATGAGGAGAATGTGTTTATGGTGCCCAATCTTAGAAAGAATGGAAATTATTATGAGAATCCAAGTTTTTCTTCTTCGACAAACAAACAGAGACTCTAAGCAAAACAGTGAAATGAAAAGCTTTTCTTTCTAAACCAAAGTATCAATATCATATATCCCAATAAAGGAAACGTGCTTATACTACCCAATCATGAAAAGAATAGAGATTATAACAAGAATTCAAGTTTGACTCATTTGACAGGTGAACTTTGATTCTAAGGAAAATGGTAGAAATAAAAGTGTTTCATGCCAAACCACGGCATCAGTATCATGTGCCCTAATAAGTAGAACACGTTTATTGTGTCCAATTATAAAAATAATTGAGATTATTATGAGAACCAAGTTACTCTTATTTGGCAGATGAACTTCGATTCTAAAGAAAATGGTGGAAAGAAAAATGTTTCTTGCTAAACCAAAGCATCAGTATCATGAACCCAAGTGAGGAAAAGGTGTTTATAGAGCCCAATTGCAAAATGAATGGAGATTATGCAAGAATCCAAGTTTTCTTTTTTCAAAAATGAACTTTGACTTTAAGGAAAATGGTGGCAAGAATAGCTTTTCTTACCAAACCAAAGTATTATGTATTGAATCCTAATAAGAAGAATGTGTTTATGGTGCCCAATCATGAATAGAATAGAGATTATTACGAGAATCCAAGATTGGCTCATTTGATGGGTAAACTCAAACTCTAAGTGGAATGGCAGAAAAAGAGCTTTTCTTTCCAAATCTAAGCATCAATGTCATGTATCCCAATGAGCAGAATGTGCTTATGGTACCTAATCACAAAAAGAATAGAGATTATTACAAGAATCCAAGTTTGTTTAATTGGATGAGAGAACTTTAACAGTAAAGAAAATGGCAAAAAAAAGTTTTTTTTGCCTAAACAAAGCACCAACATCATTTATCCCAATGAGGAGATTGCATTTAAAGTGCCAAGACGTGATAAGAATGGAGATTATTTTGAGAATACAAGTTTATCTCATTTGATAGATGAACTTTGACTCTAAGGAAAATGGTGGAAAAAATAGCATTTCTTTCCAAACAAAAGTATCAATATTGTCTATCCCAATAAGAAGAACATGTTTATGTTGCCCAGTCATGAAAAGAATCAAGATTATTACAAGAATCTAAGTTTATCTCATCAGATGGATAAACTTCGACTTTAAAGAAAATAGTGGAAAAAAAAGCTTTTCTTGCCAAAACAAAGCATTAATATCATGTATCCCAATGAGGAAAACGTGTTTCTATTGCCTAATTGTGAAACAAATAGAGATTATTACAAGGATCCAAGTCTATTTCATTTGACTGATAAACTTTGACTCCATGAAAAATGGTAGAAAGAAAAGCTTTTCTTGCCAAGGCAAAGCATCAACACCATGCATCCCAATAAGGAGAATGTGTTTCTATTGCCTAATCAAGAAAAGAATGGAGATTATTATGAGAATCCAACTGTCTCATTAGATAGATAAACTTTGGCTATTTGAAAGAAAAAATTTTCTTGCCAAAACAAAGCATCAACTTCATGCATCCTAATGAGGAGAACTAATTTATGGTGCCTAATCATGAAAAAAATAAGGATTATTATAAGAATCTAAGTTTATCCTATTTGATGGATGAACTTTGGTTCCAAGGAAATTGGTGGAAAGAAAAGCGGTTGTAGCCAAAACAAAGCATCATATCAAGTATCCCATGAGTAGAAATGTGTTTAAAATGCCCAACCATGAAAGAGATGGAGATTATTATGAGAACCCAAGTTTGTCTAATTCGATAGTTGAACTTTGACTCTATGGAAAATGGTGGAAAGAATAGCTTTTTTTGCCAAACCAAAGCATCAATATCGTAAATCCTAATGAGGCGAACCGTTTATGGCACCCAATCAAAAAATAAATGGAGAATATTATAAGAATCCAAGTTTGCCTTATTCGAGGTATAAACTTTTACTCTATAGAAAATCATGGAAATAAGCTTTTCCTGCCAAACTAAAGTAGTAATGTTGTTTATCACAATAAGGAGAATGTATTAGTGGTGCCCAATCTTTAAAAGAATGGAGATTATCACAACAGTGCAAATTTGTCTCATTTGGTGGACGAAACCCAATTCCAAGGAAAATGATGGATAGAAAAGTGTTTCATGACAAATCAAAGCATCAATATCATGTATCTCATAGAGCAAAAAGTGTTTATTTTGCCTAATCGTGAAAAAAATAGAGATTACTATGAGAATCCAAGTTTATTTGGTTTGACAAATGAACTTTGATTCCAAGGAAATTAGTGGAAGGAGAAGCTATTCCTGGCAAACCAAAGCATCAATATCATGAATCCCAATGAGAAGAACTTGTTTATCTTGCCCATTCATAAGAGGAAGGGAGATTATTATGAGAATCCTAGTCGCATTTGACTGATAAACTTTAATTCTAATGAACATGGTGGAAAAAAAAGCATTTCATGCCAAAAGAAAGCATCAATGTTGCATTGTTTATAGTGCCCAATCACAAAAAAAGCAGAGATTATTACGTGAATCCAAGTTTGTCTCATATGATTGACAAACTTTAATTCCAAAAAAAATGATGGAAAGAAAAGCATTTCTTGCTAAACAAGAGCCAATATCATGAATCCTATTGAGGAAAAGTTATTTATAGAGCCCAATGGCAAAAAAAAAATGGAGATTATTACGAGAATCCAAGTTTGTCTTATTCAATGGATGAACTTTAACTCTAAGGAAAATAATGGATATAATAGCTTTTCTTGCCAAACCAAAGCATCAATATCATATATCCTAATAAGGAGAACGTATTTATGATATCCAATCATGACAAAAAACAAAGATTACTTATGAGAATCCAAGTTTGTCTCATTTGATGGATGAACTTTGACTCTAAGGAAAATGGTGGAAAAAATACATTTCTTGCCAAACCAAAGCTTCAGTATCTCTATCCTAATGATGAGAACGTGTTTATGGAACCTAATCAAGAAAAAATGGAGATTATTACGAGAATCCAAGTTTAAATCTTTCAACAGATGAAGTTTGATTCCAAGGAAAATGATGGAAAAAAATGCTTTTCCTGCCAAACCAAAGCATCGATATCATTTATCTCAATAAGGCAAACATATTTATGGTGCACAATCATAAAATTAATGGAGATTATCATAAGAATCCATGTTTGTCTTATTTGACAAACAAACTTTGATTTAAGGAAAATAGTGGAAAGAAAAGCATTTCATGTTATACCAAAGCAACAATATCCTATACCCCAATGAATAGAATGTGATTGTATTGCCCAATATTGAAAATAATGGAGATTATTATAAGAATCTAAGTTTGTCTCATTTAATAGATGAACTTTGATTTTAGGGAAAATGGTGGAGAGAAAAGCATTTCCTACTAAACCAAAGCATCAATATCATGAATCTAGGTGAAGACAATATGTTTATAGGGCCTACTGTCAAAAAGAGTAGAGATTATTGTGAAAATCCAAGTATGCTTCTCTCAATGGATGAACTTTGGCTTTAAGGAAAATGGAGGCAAGAAAAGCTTTTCTTGCCAAACCAAATCATCAATATAATGTATCCCAGTGAGGAAAATACGTAATGTGCCAATCATGAAAAGAATGGATATTATTAACAAAATCCAAGATTGTCTCATTAGATAGACAACTCTAACGCTAAGGAAAATGGAGGAATGAAAAGCTATACCAAAGCATCAATATCCTGTATCCCAATGTGCAGAACATGGTTATAGTACCCAATAATCAAAATAATGGAGATTATTATGATAACCTAAGTTTAGCCCATTTAGTGGATAAACTTTGATTCTGAGAAAAATAGTGAAAATGAAAGCATTTCTCGTTAAACTAAAGCACGAAAAAAGAGTATGTTTATAGAGCCCAAGGACAAAAAGAGTGCAAATTACTACAAAATTTCAAGTTTGCCTCTTTTAATGGATGAACTTTGACTTTAAAGGAAATGGATACATTTTCTTTTTGCTAAACCAAAGCATCAATATCATGTATCCAAATAAAGAGAATATGTTTATAGTGCCCAATCATGAAAATAATGGAGATTATGAAAGGAATAAAAATTGTTTGATAGACAAACTCTAAGGAAAATGCTGGAAAGAAAATCTTTTCTTGCCAAACCAAAGCCTCAATATTGTGTATCCCAATGAGAGGAATGCGTATATGGTGTCCAATGATGAAAAAAGTGGAGATTATTAGGAGAATCCAAGCTTGTCTTATTGGATAGATAAACTTTGATTCTAAGGAAAATGCTAAAAAAAAAAGCTCTTCTTGCCAAACCAAAGCAATAATATTATGTATCCCAATGAAGAAAATGTGTAAATAGTGCCGAATCATGAAAACACTAGAGATTGTTACAAGAATCTAAGTTTGTCTTATTTGATGGATGAACTTTCATTCTAAGGAAAATGGCAAAATGAAAAGCATTTCATGCTATATCAAAGCATCAATATCCTGTACCCTAATGAGTAAAATGTGATTATAGTCTCCAATCATAAAAGTAATGGAGATTATTATGAGAATCCAATTTTGTCTTATTTAATAGAGGAACTTTAATTCTAAGAACAATGATGGAAACAAAAGCATTTCTTGCTAAACCAAAGTGTCAATATCATGAATCCCAGAGAAGGGAATATGTTTATAAAGCATAATGTCAAAAAATGTGGAGATTATTTTGAAAATCCAAGTTTGCCTCGTTCAATGGATGAACTTTGACTCTAAAAAAAATGGAGGCAAGAAAAGCTTTTCTTTAAAAATTAGAGCATCAATATCATATCCTAATTAGGAGAATATATTTATAGTGCTTAATCATGAAAAGGATAGAGATTATTAAGAGAATCCAAGATTATCTCATTTGATAGATGAACTATAAGGAAAATGGTGGATAGAAAAGCTTTTCTTGCCAAACCAAAGCATCAATATTGTGTATCCCAATAAGGAGAATTTGTATGTGGTGCCCAATCATGAAAAAGGTTGAGATTATTATGAGAATCCAAGTTTGTTTCACTTGACGGACTAACTTTAATTCTAAAGAAAATGGTGGAAAGAAAAGCTTTTCTAGTCAAACCAAAGCATCAATATTCTATATCCCAATGCGAAGAATGTGTATACGGTGCCCAATGATGAAAAGAGTGAAGATTATTATGAGAAACCTAGTTTATCTTATTTGACAAACAAATTTTAATTCTAAGGAAAATGGTGGAAAGAAAAGTGTTTCTTGCCAAAACAAAGCATCAATATCATGTCTTGCAATAAGAAGAACGTGTTTATAATGCCCAACCAAGAAAAGAATGGCTTTATTATGAGAATCAAAGTTTGTCTCATTCAATAGATAAAGATTAAATCTAAGGAAAATGCTAGAAAGAATAGCTTTTCTTGCCAAACCAAGGCATCAATATCATATATCGTGATGAGGAGAATGTCTTATGTTGCCCAGTCATGAAAAGAATGGACATTCTTATAAGAATCCAAGTTTTTCTTATTTGACGGATGAACTTTGATTCTAAGGAAAATAGTGGAAAGAAAATCATTTCGTGCCAAACCAAAGCATCAATATCATTTATCCCAATGAGTAGAACATGTTAATAGTGCCTAATCACAAAAAGAGTAGATATTTTTACGAGAATCTAACTTTGTTTCATTTGATAGATGAACTTTGATTCTAAAGAAATTAGAGGAAAGAAAAGTTTTTCATGCCAAACTAAAGCATCAAATCGTAAATCCTAATAAGGATAATGTGTTTGTGGTGTCCAATCATGAAAAGAATGGAGATTATTGCGAGAATCTAAGTTTATCTCATTTCACAGATGAACTTTGATTCCAAGGAAAATGGTGGAAAGAAAAGCGTTTCATACCAAAGCAAAGCATCAATATCATGCATCCGAATAAGTAAATTGTGTTTATAGTGCCCAATTAGAAAAAAATAGAGATTAGTATGATAATGCAAGTTTGTCTCGTTTGACGGATAAACTTTGGTTCTTAGGAAAATAATGGAAGGAAAATTGTTCCTTGGTAAACCACAACATCAATCTCATGAATCCCAATGAAGAGAATATGTTTATAGAGCCTAATGATAAAAGCAAATGGAGATTATCATGAGAATCCAAGTTTGTATCTTTCGATGGACAAACTTTAACTCTAAGGAAAGTGGTGGCAAGCAAAGCTTTTATTGCCAAATCAATGCATTAGTATCCTATATCCCAATGAGGAAAATATGTTTATGGTGCTTAATCTTTAAAAGAACTAAGATTACTATGACAATCCAAGCTTGTCTTATTTAATGGATGAACTCTGACTCCACAGAAAATGGTGGAAGAATCTTGCCAAACCCAAGAATCAATATATTGTATCCTAATGAAGAAAACATTATGGTGCCTAATCATGAAAAAAAGTGGAGATCATTATGGGAATCCAGGTTTGTCTCAATGGATAGATGAATTTTGGCTCTAAGAAAAATGGTGGAAAGGAAAGCTTTTCTTGACAAAACAAAAAATTAATATCATGCACACCAATGAAGAGAACGTGTTTGTGATGCCCAATCACGAAAAGAATGAAGATTATTACAAGAACCCAAGTTCACCTCATTAGACAAATGAACTTTGTCTCCAAGGAAAATAGTGGAAAAAAAGCTTTTTTTGCCAAGGCAAAGCATCAATATCATGTATCCTAATGAGGAGAATATGTTCATTATCCCAATCATGAAAAGAATGGAAATTATCATGAAAATCTAAGTCTATCTCGTTGGATGGATGAACTTTCACTATATGGAAAATGGTGGAAAAAAGCTATTCTTACCAAAGCAAAGTATCAATATCATGTAACCCAATGAGGAGAATATGTTTATGGTGCCCAATCATGAACAGAATAGAGATTATTATTAGAATCCAAGTTTATCTTATTAGACTGATGAACTTTGACAATAAGGAAAATGGTGGAAAAAAGCTACTTTTGCCAAGCAAAGCATCAATATCATGTAACCCAATGAGGAGAATGTGTTTATGGTGCCTAATCATGAAAAGAATGGAGATTATTATGAGAATCCAAGTTTGTCTCATTGGACAGACAAAATTTGACTCTATGGAAAATGGATAAAAAAATGTATTTTGCCCAGCAAAGTATTAATATCATGTATCCCAGTGAGGGGAATTTGTTGATAGTGCCAAACCTTAAAAAAATAGAGATCATTATAAAAATCCAAGTTTGTCTCATTCGATGGACAAACATTGAATCAAAGAGAAATGGTGGAAAGAATTGCATTTGCCTCCAAACTAAAGCATCAAATTGTGTATCCTAATGCAAAAAAAGTTTTCACAATGCCCACTCATGAAATGAACGGAGACTATTGTGAGAATCCAAGTTTATCTCATTTAAAGTACGAACTTTGACTCTATGGGAATGGTGGAATAAAGCTTTCCCTATTAAACCAAAGCATAAGTATTGTGTATCCCAATGAGTAAAAGTGTTTATAATGCCCAATTATGAATATAATGGAGATTATTACGAGAATCCAAATTTGCCACACATATGCCAATGAAGACAATGTGTTTATGGTGCCAAACCATGAAAATAATAGAGATTATTATGAGCATTCAAGTTTGACTTATTTGATAGATAGACCTTAACTCTATGAAAAGACGTGGAAAGAATATCTTTTCTTGTCAAAGCAAAGCATCAATATTGTGTGTCCCATTAAGGAGAATGTTTTTATCATGCGCAAGCATGAAAAGAAAGGGGATTATTACGAGAATCCAAGTTTGTCTCATTTGATAGATGAACTTTGATTATAAGGGAAACGGCAAAAAAAATTGTTACATGCCAAACCAAAGCATCAATATTGTGTATCCTAATGAATAGAACATGTATATGGTGCCTAACCATGAAAAGAGTAAAGATTGTTATGAGAATCAAAGTTTGCCTCATTAGACGGATGAACTTTAATTCTAAGGAAACTAGTGGAAAGAAAAGCTTTTCCTACCAAACCAAAGCATTGATATCATAAATCCCAATGAGAAGAATGTATTTATGGTGCCAAATCACGAAAGGTAGGGAGATTATTAAGAGAATCCAAGTTTGTCTCATTTGATAGATGAACTTTGACTCTAAGGAAAATAATGGAAGAAAAAGTGTTTCTTGCCAAAGCAAAGCATCAATATCTTGTATCCCAATGAGGAGAATGTGTTTATAATGCCCAACCGCAAAAGGAATGGTGAGTGTAACTAGAATCCAAGTTTATCTCATTTGATGAATAAACTTTGACCCTAGGGAAATGGTGGAAAGAATAGCTTTTCTTGCCAAACAAAAGCATCAATATCGTGTATCCAAATAAGGAGAATGTGTTTATGGTGCCCAATCATGAAAATAATGGAGATGAAAACAAGAATCCAAGTTTGATAGATGAACTTTGATTATAAGAAAAATGGTGGAAGGAAAACTATTCTGCACTAAACCAATGCATCAATATAGTGCATCATAATGAATAAAACATGTTTACAGTGCCCCAATCATGAAAAAATGGATATTATTAATGAGAAATCAAGTTTGTCTTATTTGACTAATGAACTTTGATTCTATGGAGAATGGTGGAAAAAATAGCTTCCCATGAGAAACCAAAGCATCAATATCATGTATCTTATGAGGAGAATGTGTTTATCATGCCGAATTATGAAATGAATGGAGATTTTTGTGAGAATCCAAATTTATCTCTTTGGATTGAAAACTTTATACTAAGCAAATTGGTTGAAAGAAAAGCTTTTCCTACCAAACCAAAGCATCAATACCATGAATCCCAAATAGGAAAACATCCTTATTGTGTCCAATCACAAAAAAATTAAAATTATTGTAAGAATCTAAGTTTGTTCCCAATGGATAGACAAACATTGACTCTAAGGAAAATAGCAAAAAGAAAAAGGTTTTCTTACTAAACCAAAGCATCATATCATCCATCGCAATGAGAAAAATGTGCTTATGGTGCCTAATCATGAAAAGAATAGAGATTCATTATGAGAATTAAAGTTTGTCTGACTAGGCAGATAAACTTTGACTTTAAAGAAAATGGGGAAAGCAAAAGCTTTTCTTGCAAAGTAAAGCATCAACATCATGCATCCTAGCCAAGAGAATGTATTTATGGTGCCCAATCATGAAAAGAATAGAGATTATTAAGAGAATCCTTGTTTGTCTCATTTGACAGATAAACTCTAATACAAAGCAAAATGGTGGAAAGAAAAGATTTTCTTACCAGACCAAAAAATCAACATCATGTATTGCAATGAAAAGATTGTATTTAGTGTGCCCAATCACAAAAGGAATGAAATTATTATAAGAATCTAAGTTTGTCTCATTGGGCATATGAACTTTTACTGTTAAGGAATTTGATGGAAAGAAAAGCTTCTCTTGCCAAAGGAAAGCATCAATATTATGTTTCCCAATGAGGAAAAATGTTCATGGTGCCCAATCACAAGAAGAATAGAGATTATTATGAGAATTAATTTTTATCTCATTTGACAGGCGAACATTGCTTCCAAGGAAAATGGTGAAAAGAAAAGTGCTTCTTACCAAAATAAAGCACCAATATCATGCATCCCAATGAGAACATTTTTAAAGTGCTCACCCTAAATAAGAATAGAGATTATTAAGAGAATCCCAGCTTGTCTCAATTCAACGGATGAACTTTGACTTTAAGAAAAATGGTGGAAAGAATAGCTTTTCTTGCCAAACAAATGCATCAATATTATGTATCCATAGAGGATTATGTATTTATGGTGCGTAACCATGAAAAAAAAATGGATTAAAATGAGAATCCAAGTTTGCCTTATTTTGCAAATGAACTCTAACTCTACGAAAAATAGTGGAAGAAGAGAATTTCTTGCAAAACCAAAATATCAATATCATGTATCCAGATAAGAAGAATGTGTTTATAGCACCCAATCAGAAAAATAATGGAGATGATTGTGAGAATGCAAGTTTGTCTCATTGGACAGATGAACTTTGACTCTAAGGAAAATGGTGGAAAGAAAAGCTTTTCTTACCAAACCAATACATCAATATTATGCATCCCATTGAGGAAAATGTGTTTGTGGTGGCCTATCACGAAAAGAATGGAGACTATTATCCAAGTTTATCTAATTGGATGGATAAAATTTGACTCTAAGGAAAATGGTGGAAACAAAAGCTTTTCTTGCCAAAGCAAAGCATCAATATCATGTATCCTAATGAGAGAAACATGTTCATGGTGGCCAATCACAAAATGAATGGAGATTATTATAAGAATCTAGGTTTGTCTCATTGGATGGATGAGCTTTAACTCTAAAGAAAATAATGGAAAGAATAGCTTTTCTTGCCAAACCAAGTTTCAATATCACGTACCCAATGAGGGGAATGTGTTTATGGTACCCAGTCTTGAAAAGAATAGAAAATATTATGAGAATCTAAATATGCCTCAGTCAAAGTATAAACTTTGATTTTAAGGAAAATAGTGGCATGAAAAGTTTTCATGCCAAATCAAATCAATAATGCTGTGTATCCGAATGAGTAAAATGTGTTTACAGTGCTCAATCATTAAAATAATGTAGATTGTTTTGAGCATCCAAGTTTGTCTTTTTTGGCGGATGAACTTTGATTCTACGGAAAATGGTGGAAAAAAAGCTTTTAAAAAATAATCCAAAGCATTAATATCATGTGTCCTAATAAGGAAAGCATAGATATAGTGCCCAATCATAAAAAGAATGGAGATTATTAGGAGAATCCAAGTTTGTCTCATTTGACGGATGAACTCTAACTCTAAGGAAAATGGTGGAAAAAAAAGCTTTTCTTGCCAAACCAAAGTATCAATATTGTGTATCCCAATGAGAAGAACATGTATATGTTGCATAATCATGAAAAGATTTGGGATTATTATGAGAATCCAAGTTTGACTCATTAGACAAAAGAACTTTGACTTTGAAGAAAATGATGAAAAGAAAAGCTTTTCCTACTAAACTAAAGCATCAATATCGAGCATCCTAATGAAGTGAATGTGTTTATGGTGTCAGTCATAAAAGGAAAAGAGATTTCTCCAAGAGTCAAACTTTCTCTAATTCGATGGTTGAACTTTAACTCTGTGGAAGATGGTGTAAGAAAAACATTTCTTGCCAAAGCAAAGCACCAATATTGTGTATCCTAATGAGAAGAACATGATTGTGGCACCCAATAAAAAAAAATGGAGATTATTATGAAAATCTAACTTTGCCTCATTGGATAGATGAATATTTACTTTAAGGGAAATGGTGAGAAGAAAAGCTTTTCTTGCCAAACCAAAGCATCAGTGTCATGTATCTCATGAAGGAAAATTTGTTTATGGTGCCTAATCATAAAAAAATGGAGATTATTATGAGAATCTATGTTTGTCTCATTAGACGGACAAACTTTGACTCTAAGGGAAATCATGGAAGGAAAAGCATTTCTTGCCAAAACAAAGCACTAATATCGTGTGTCCCATTGAGGCAAACACGTTTGTGGTGCCCAATCACAAAAAAAATGGTGATTATTATAAGAAAATAAGTTCATCTCATTAGATGGAATAACTTTGACTTTGAGAAAAATGTTGGAAAGAAAAATGTTTCTTGTAAAAAAAAAGCATCAATATCATGAGTCCCAATGAGGAGAACATGTTTATAGAGCCCAATGGCAAAATGAATAGAGATTATTATGAGAATCCAAGTTTGCCTCTTTCGATGAACAAACTTTAACTATTAGGAAAATAATGGCAAGAAGAGCTTTTCATACAAAACCAAAGGTCTAATATCATGTATCTTAATGAGGAGAATGAGTTTATGGTGCCCAATCATAAAAAGAATGGAGATCATTATGAGAACCCAAGATTATCACATTTGATTGATGAACTTTAACTCTAAGTAAAATGGTGGAAAGAAAAGCTTTTATTACTGAACCCAAGCATCAACATTGTGTATTCCAATGAAGAGAATGTGTTTATGGTCGTAATCACAAAAAAGATGGAGATTACAACAAGAATCTACGTTCATCTCATTAGACGAAAGAATTTTAACTCTAAGGAGGATGGTGGAAAAAAGCATTATTTGCTAAAACAAAGCACTAATTTCATGTATCCCAATGAGGAGAATGTGTTTATAGTGCCCAACCATGATAAAAATAGAGATCATTACAAGAATCCAAGTTTGCCTCATTTCACAAATGAACTTTGACTCCAAGAAAAATGGTGGAAAGAATAGCATTCTCTACCAAGCCAAAGTACCGATATCTTGTATCCCAATGAGGAGAACATGTTTCTGGTGCCTAATCAAGAAAAAAATGGAGATTATTATTAGAATCCAAGTTTGTCTCATTAGATAGAAAAACCTTGATTTTAAGGAAAATGGTGGAAAAAAAAGCTTTTCTTGCCAAAAAAAAGCATCAAATATCATGTATCCCAATGAGGAGAATAGGTTTATTTTGCCCAATTGCGTAAACAATGGAGATTATTGCGAGAATTTAAGTTTGCCTCATTAGATAGATGAACTTTCACTCTTAAGAAAAGTTATGGAAAGAATGTATCCCAATAAGGACAACGTGTTTGTGGTGCCCAATTCTTAAAAAAATAAATTCTTATGAGAATCCAGGTTTGGCTAATTTGATGGATGAACTTTGGTTCTCAAGAAATGGTGGGAAAAAAAAGTGTTTCTTGCCAAAAAAAAGCATCATATTGGGTATCCTAATGAATAATATGTGCTTATAGTGCCTGACCTTAAAAAAATAGAGATTATTATGAGAATCCAAGTTTATCTCATTGGAGGAATTAACTTTGACTCCAAGGAAAAATGGTAGCAATGATAGCTTTCATGGTAAACCACAGCATCAATATTGTGTATCCCAATGAGTAAAACATGTTTATGGCACCAAATCATGAAATAAAAAGAGACTATTATGAGAATCCAAGTTTGCCTCATTCAAAGTACAAGCCTTGGCTTTATGAAAAATGGTGTAAAGAAGCTTTTCCTATGAAACAAAGCATCAACATTTTGTATCCTAATGAAGAGCATGTGTTTATGGTGCCTAATCTTGAAAGAATTAAGATTATCACAACAATCCAAGTTTGTCTTATTTGATGGATGAACTTCGATTTTGAGGAGAAAGGTGGATAGAAAAGTGTTTCATGCCAAACCAAAGCATCAATGCCGTGTATCTCAATGAGTAAAAAGTGTTTATAGAGCCGAATCACAAAAAGAATAGAGCTTATTATGAGAATCCATGTTTGTCTTATTTGACAAATGAATTCTAAGGAAAATGTTCAAAAAATAGCTTTTCCTGCCAAACCAATGCATCAATATCATATATCCCAATAAGGAGAACATGTTTATAGTATCTAATCATGAAAAGAATGAAGATTATTACGAGAATCCAAGTTTGTCTTATTTGACGAACTAACTTTGACTCTAAGGAAAATGGTGGAAAGAAATGCTTTTCTTGCCAAACCAAAGCTTCAATATCATCTATCCTAATGAAGAGATCATGCTTATGCTGCCCAATCACAAAAAAGAATGAAGATTATTATGAGAATCCAAGGTTGTCTCTTTTTATAGGATGAACTTTGAATTTAAGGAAAACAATAGCAGAAAAGCTTTTCTTGCAAAAGCAAAGCATCGATATCATGTATCCCAATGAGGAAAATGTGCTTACTGTATGCAATTATGAAGAGATTGGAGATTATTACGAGAATCCAAGTTTGCCTTATTCAACAGATAAACTTTCTTTCTAGGGAAAATGGTGGAAAGAAAAACATTTCTTGCTAAACCAAATCATAAATCCTAGTGAAGAGAATGTGTTTATAAAACACAATGATGAAAAGCATGGAGATTATTACAAAAATCCAAGTTTGCCTTTTTTAATAGATGAACTTTAACTGTAAGGAAAATAGAGGCAAGAAAAGCTTTGCTTGACAAACCAGAGCATCGATATCAAGTATCCCAATAAGGAGAATGTGTTTATGGTGCCCAGTCATGAAAAGAATGAAGATTATTAACAGAATCTAAGATTATCTCATTTGGTGAATGAACTCAAACTCTAAGAAAAACAGTGGAAAGAAAAGCTTTCTTGCCAAACCAAAGCATCAATATTATGTATCCCAATATGGAGATGTGTTTATGGTGAAAAATCATGAAAAAGTGGAGATTATTACGAGAATGCAAGTTTGACTTGTTGGGTAGATGAACTTTGAATTTAAAGAAAAAGGTGAAAAGAAAAGCTTTCCTTGCAAAACCAAAGCACTAATATCATATATCCCAATAAGGAGAATGTGTTTATGGTGCCCAATTATAAAAAGAATAGAGATTGCTACGAGAATCCAAGTTTGTCTCATTCGATGAATAAACTTTGACTCGAAGGAAAATGGTGGAAGAAAAGCATTTTTTGTCAAACCAAAGCATCAATATCATGTATCCTAATGGGAAGAACGTGCTTGTGCACCTAATGAAAAAAAAGATGGATATTATTGTGAGAATCCAAGTTTATCTCATTGGATGGATGGAGATTTAATAAAAGCTTTTCTTGCCAAACTAAAGCATCAATATCGTGTATCCAATGAGAAGAATGGTTTTATGATGCCCAATCTTGAAAAGAATGGAGATTATTATGGGAATCAAAGTTTATCTCATTGGACAGACGCACTTTAACTTCAAGAAAAATCATGGAAAAAGTGTTTTCGGCCAAAGCAAAGCACCAATATCATGTCTCTCAATAAGGAGAACATGTTTATAGTCCTTAACTATGAAAAGAATGGACATTATTGCAACAAATCCAAGCTTGTCTCATTCGATGGATGAACATTAACTCCATGAAAAATGGTGGAAAGAATAGTTTTTCTTTCCAAACCAAAGCATCAATATCATGTATCCTAATGAGGAGAACATGTTTATGGTGCCCAATCATGAAAATAATGGAGATGAAAATGACAATTCAAGTTTGTTTAATTGGATGACAAACTTTGATTTTCAAGCAAAATAGTGCAAAGAAAAGCTTTTCCCGCCAAAACAAAGCATTAGTATCATGTATCCCAATAAGTCAAACGTGTTTCCAGTGCTCAATCCAAGTTTGTCTTAGTTGATAGACAAACATTAAATGTTTCTTGCTAAATAAAAGCATCAATATTATGAATCCCCTTAAGAAGAATGTATTTATAGAGTCCAATGACAAAAACAATGGAGATTATTGCAAGAATCCATGATTATCTTATTTAACAGATAAACTTTAATTTTATGGAAAATGGTGGAAAGAAAAGCTTTCACAACAAACCAAAGCATCAATATCTTGTATCCCGATGAGGAAAATATGGTTATTATGCCCAATCATGAGAAAAATAGAATTATTACAAGAATTCAAGTTCATCTCATTTAAGGGATGAACTTTGGTTCTAAGGAAAATGGTGGAAGGAAAAGCTTTTCTTGCCACAAAGCATTAATATCGTATATCCAAATAAGGAGATCAGTTTTTATGGTGCCCAATCATGAAAAGAATAGAGATTATTATGAGAATTCAAGCTTGTCTCATTTGATAAATGAACTCTGATTCTAAGGAAATTGGTGGAAAAAAAAGCTTTCCCTGCTAAACTAAAGTATCAATATCATGAATCCCAATGAGAAAAATATGTTTAGGAGCCCAATCATGAAAGAAAAGGAGTTCATTATGAGAACCAAGTTTGTCTGATTTGATAGATGAACTTCGATTCTAAGCAAAATGGTGAAAAAAAATGTTTCATGTCAAATCAAAGCATCGATATCGTGTATCCTAAAAAGTAAAATTTATTTATAGTGGTCTATTAGGAAAAGAATACAGATTGTTATGAGAATCCAAGTTTCTTTCATTTGATAGACAAACTTTAACTCTAAGGAAAATAGCAGAAAGAAATACTTTTCTTGCCAAACCAAAGTTTCAGTATCGTCCATCCTGATGAAGTGATCATGTTTATGGTGCCCAATCATGAAAAGAATGGAGATTATTACAAGAATTTAGGTTTGTATCTTTTAACGGATGAACTTTCACTTTAAGAAAAATAGTGGAAAGAAAAGCTTTTCCTGCATAAGCAAAGTATTGATATCATGCATCCCAATAAGGAGAGCATCCTTACGGTGTGCAATTATGAAAAGAATAGAGACTATTATGAGAATCGAAGTTTGTCTCATTTGATGAACATACTTTGAGTCTAAGGAAAAAGGTGGAAAAAATGTGTTTCTTGCCAAACTGAAACTTTAATATCATCTATCCTAATATGGAAATTATGTTTATGGTGCCCAATCGTGGAGAAAATAGAGATTATTAGGAGAATTTAAGATTGTCTCTTTCAATGCATGAACTTTAACTTTAAGGAAAATAGTGGAATAAAAAGCTTTACCTACAAAACCAAAGCATTGATATTATGTATCCTAATGAGGAGAACATGTTTACGGTTTGCAATCACAAAAAGAATGAATATTATTATTGGAATTTAAGTTTGTCTCATTTGATAGAGGAACCTTAATTCTAAGGAAAATGGTGGAAAGAAAAATGTTTGATGCAAACCCAAAGCATCAATATCCTGTGTCGCAATGAATAGAATGTGATTATAGTGTCCAATCATAAAAATAATGGAGATTATTATGAAAAAATCTAAGTTTGCCTCATTTAGCAAATTAACTTTGATTATTTGGAAAATGGTGGAAAAAAAGCATTTCTTGCTAAAGAAAGCCTCACATATCGTGAATCCCAGGGAAGCGAATGTGTTTATAGAGCCTTATATGAAAAGAGTGTAGATTATTAAGAAAATCCAAGTTTGCCTCTTTCGATTGATGAACTTTGACTCTAAGGAAAATGAAAGCAAGAAAAGCTTTTTTTGCCAAACCAAAACATCAATATCATGTATCCCAATAAGGAGAATCTGTTTATGGTGCCCAACCATGAAAAGAATGGGGATTATTAATAGAATCCAAGACTATCTCCTTTGACAGATGAACTCTAACTCTAAGGAAAATGGTGGAAAGAAACACTTTTCTTGCAAAACGAAAGCATTAATATTGTGCATCCTAATGAGGATGATGTGTGTATGGTGCATAATTATGAGAAGAGCAAAGATTATTACGAGAATCCAAGTTTGACTTATTAGATGGATAAACTTTGACTCTAAGGAAAATGGAAAAAAAAAGCTTTTTTTGCCAAACCAAAGACTCAATATCATGCATCCCAATAAGGAGAACATGTTTATGGTGCCCAATTATGAAAGGAATAGAGGTTGCTGCTAGAATCCAACTTTGTCTTATTCAACAGACAAACTTTGACTCTAAGGAAAATGGTGGAAGAAAAAGATTTCTTGCCAAACCAAAGCATTAATATCATGTATTTTAATAAGAAGAATGTGTTTACGGCACCTGATCAAAAAAAGAATAGATATTATTATAAGAATTAAAGTTTCTCTCATTAGATGGATAAACATTTAATCTTAAAGAAAAAGATGTAAAGAAAAGGTTTTCCTACCAAACAAAAGCATCAATATTATGCATTCTAATGAGGATAATCTTTTTTTATGGTGCTACTCTTGAATAGAATAGAGATTATTATAAGGATCCATGTTTGTCTCATTGGCCGGACAAACTTTGACTTAGGAAAATCATGGAAAAAGAGCATTTCCTCCCAAAACAAAGCACCAACATCAAGTATAGTGGATAGGAGATTATTATGAGAATCCCAGTTTGTCTTATTTGATGAATGAACTTTGACTCTAAGAAAAATCGTGGATAAAATAGCTTTTCTTACCAAACCAAAACATCAATATCTTGTATCCCATTAAAGATAACATGTTTATGGTGCCTAATCATGAGAAAAATAGAGATTACAACAAGAATCCTAGTTTGTCTCTTTTGATGGACAAACTTTGATTTTGAGAAAAATGGTGGAAGGAAAATCATCTCATGGCAAACCAAAACATCAATATCATGCATCCCAATCAGTAGAATGTGTTTATTGTGCCCTATCATTAAAATAATGGAGATTATTATGAGAATCCATGATTGTCTTATTGATGGATGAACATTGATTCTATGAAACATAAAGGTAAAAAATGCTTTTCATGCAAACCAAAGCATCAATATCTTATACCCCAATAAGGAAAACATGGATTCTAAGGAAAATGGTAGAAAGAAAAGCTTTTCTTGCCTAACTAAAGAATTAATAGCATATATCCAAATAAGGAAAATGTGTTTATAGGGCACAATCCAAGTTTGTCTCATTTAACAAATAAACTTTGATTCCAAGGAAAGTGGCGTAAAGAAAACATTTTCTTGCTAAACCAAAGTATCAATATTGTGAATCCCAACAAGAAAAATGTGTTTATGGTGCCCAACATGAAAGGAAAAGAGTTTATTATGGGAATCAAAGTTTATCTCATTTGGCAAATGAACTTTGATTCTAAAGGAAATGGCAGAAAGAAAAGCATTTCATGTGAAACCAAACCATTGATATCCTGTATCCTAATAAACAGAATAAGTTTATAGTCCTCAATCACAAAAAAAATGGAGATTATTACAAGAATCCAAGTTTATCTCGTTTGACGGATGAACTTTAATTCTACGGAAAATAGTGAAAAAAAAGCTTTTCCTGCCAAACCAAAGCATCAATATCATATATTCCAATGAGAAAAATGTGGTTATGGTGCCTAATCGTGAAAAGAATGGAGATTGTTACAAGAACCCAGGTTTGGCTTTTTTGATAGATGAACTTTGACTCTAAGGAAAATGATGGAAAAAAACGTTTTTCTTGCCAAACCAAAGCTTCAGCATCTTCCATAATAAAGAGTTTATATTTATGGTGCCAAATCATGAAAAGAATGGAAATTATTATGAGAATCCAAATTTCTCTCTTTTGATAGACAAACTTTGACTTTAAGGAAAACAATGGAAAAAATAGCTTTTCCACCACAATCAAAGCATCGATATCATGTATCCTAATGAAAAGAAAGTGTTTATGGTGTGTAATTATGAAAAAGAATAGAGGTTATTATGGGAATCCAAATTTCTCATTTGATGGATAAACCTTGATTCCAAGGAAAATGGTGGAAAAAAAAGTGTTTTATGCAAAACCAAGGCATCAATATCTTGTATCTCAATGAATAGAATATGGTTACAGTGCCCAATCATGAAAATAATAGAGATTATTACAAGAATCCAAGTGTCTCATTTAGTGGATGAACTTTGATTCTGAGCAAAACGGTGGAAATAAAAGCATTTCTCGATAAACTAAAGCACGAATATCATGAATCCCTGTGAAGAGGATGTGTTTATAGAGCCCAATGATGAAAATAGTGGAGATTATTATGAAATTCCAAGTTTGCTTCTTTTTATGGACAAACTTTGGCTCTAAGGAAAATGAAGGCACAAAAAGCTTTTCTTGCCAAACCAAAGCATCAATATCAAGTATCCCAATAAGGAAAATGTGTTTATGGTACCCAACCATGAAAAAAATGGAGATTGTTAATAGATTCCAAGACTGGCTCCTTTGATGAACAAGCTCTAACTCTTAGGAAAATGGTGGAAAGAAAAGCTTTTCTTGCCAAACCAAAGCATCAATATTGTGTATCCTAATGAGGAGAATGTGTAAATGGTGAACAATCATGTAAAGAGTGGAGATTATTATGGTGGAAATAAAAGCTTTTCTTGCCAAACCTAAGTAATATCATGTATCTTAATAATGAGAATGTGTTTATGGAGCTCAATCATGAAGAGAATAGAGATTACTGCAAGAATCCAAGCTTGTCTTATTTGATGGATGAATGTTGACTCCATGAAAAATTGTGAAAAATATAGTTTTTCTTGCCAAACCATATCCTAATGAGGAAAATGTGTTCATGGTAACCAATCATGAAAATAATGCAGATTAAAATGAGAATCTAGGTTTGTCTCATTGGATAGATGAAGTTTGACTTTAAGAAAAATGATGAAAAAAAAAGCTTTTCTTATCAAGGTAGAGCATCAATATCATGTATCACAATGAGGCAAATGTGTATATGGTCCCTAATCATGAAAAGAATGGAGATTACCTAAGAATTCAAGTTTGTCTCATTGGACGGATAAACTTTGACACTAAAGAAAATGATGGAAAAAAAGTGTTTCTTGCTAAACCAAAGCATCAATACCATGAATCCCACTAACAAGAATATGTTTATAGAGCCCAATGACAAATTAAATAGTGATTATTATGGAAATCCAAGTTTGTCTCTTTTGACGAATAAACTTTGACTTTAAGGAAAATGGTGGCAATTCTCTTACCAAACAAAAGCATCAATATCATGTATCCTAATAAGGAGAATAAGCTTTTGGTGCCCAATCATGATAAGAATTGGAGATTATTACGAGAATCCAAGATTGTCTTATTTGATGGATGAACTCTAACTCTAAGTAAAATGGTGGAAAAAAAAAACTTAAAATCCTAACACAATCCTAATAATAATCAATAAGGATAAAGTCTACCCTTTATAATAATCTAATTAAGAATTATATAAAAAATTAAAATTGAAAGTCAAATTCTTATTCAGAAAAGAAAATCTGAAATCTGAAATTTAAAATTTGAAATCCTTAACTATAGGCCCATGAATATGTGCGAATTAGGCTTCATTCATCTCGAACATGTGAATTGGGCTCCAAGCTTTGTTCTTCACCGTTTTCATCCTCAACACAACGTAGAAAAGTGATCAATCTTGGAAATACATCTGATTCATCTTAAACAGCCTCTTTTGCTTGCTTTTCCATGATTAATCATTGCAAAGTTTGTTTCATGCATTTAGTCATTGAACTGCTAATTCCTCGCAAAGGATCATAATAAGGGTTGGAAATAGATGTTTGTGTAAGTTGATATTCATCATTCCCTCCCTCGAAGGAGTCATCCTAGAGTCACCTACATCATAGAAAGATAAATCGGCAACATTAAAGGTAGCGTTCACATTACCATAGCTATTCAGTAAATCTAGCTTGTATGCATTGTCATTGATCCTTTCTAAAATTTGAAAAGGTCCATATCCTCTAAGCTGCAATTTAGATTTCCTTGGAGTAAGAAATCGCTCCTTATGCAAATGAACCCAAACCTATCTCCAAGTTTGAAAATGACCTTAATACGCCCCTTATTGGTTTTCCTTGCATATTACTCATTCTTCTTGTCTATGTTAGCTCAAACCTTAGCGTGCAGATCCTTAACAGATCTACCTTATTCTTACCATCCAAATTAGCATGTTCATGAGTAGGCAAAGGTAAGATATCCAAAGGAATTAAAGGATTAAAGCCATGTATAACTTTAAAAAAAGAATATGAAGTACTAGAATAAGTAGTCTTATTGTATGCAAATGCAATATGAGGCAACCATTGTTTTTAGCTCTTTTGAATGTTAGCATGTAAGAAAGTAGTAAATGTCCTATTAACTACTTTAGTTTGTCCATTCATTTGAGGACATGCAACAGTAGAAAATAAGGGTTTAGCTCCTAACTTATTCCATAAAGTATGCCAAAAATAACTTAAGAACTTAACATCCCTATTACTTACTATTGTTTAAGGCAATCCATGCAAATGTACTATTTTTTTTAAAGAACAAATCAGTAATATGTGTTGCATCATTGGTTTTTGAACATGCAATTTAATGCACCATCTTACTAAACCTATTAAACAATAATAAATATGCTATCCTTACCACTTTGAGGCCTACTCTAATACAAAATCCATAGATATATCAATCCAAGGTTGATTAGGCACAGAGTAAAGGTGTATGTAAACCATGTCGCATTACTTTAGATTTTGCTTGTTTACATGTTATACACTTATCACAAATAGATTGCACATCATGTTTTAGGTTAGGCCAATATAAATGTTCTTGCAATTTATCTAAAGTCTTTGGCACACCAAAATGCCCCATCAGACCACCTCCATGAGTCTATGTAACTAGTATTCCATGTAAAAAATATATAGGCACACACAATTAATCTTTCTTAAACAAGAAACCATTGTGCCTATAATACTCACCATATGCACATTTAGAACATGCATTCCATACTTGGCTGAAATCAACATCATTAATATACGAATCTTTAATAAACTCAAAACCAAGTAATTTAGTTTGCAATACAGTAAGCAATGGATATCTTTTAGACAATGCATCTGCTATAATGTATTTTTTTCAATTCTTGTACTTAATTACATAAAGAAAGGCCTCAATAAACTCTAACCATTTGGCATACCTCTTATTAAGCTTATCTTGGGATTTTAAATACTTCAGGCTCTCATGATCAGAATGGATTATGAATTCCTTGGGCCATAAATAGTGCTGCCATGTTTGTAGGGTTCTCACTAATGCATACAGCTCTTGGTCATAGGTAGGATAGTTTGGAATTAGTGCTGCCTTATTAAGCTATTCATTAAAAATAAGCAATTAGTTTGGAATCCTGCATCGAAACAGCTCCTATTCTAATTCCAATGCATTACATTCAACCTAAAAAACTTTATCAAAATTAGGCAAACATAGCAAAGGTGCATTAATCAACTTATCTTTTAAAGTATTAAGAGCTTTCTCATGCATATCATCCCACTTAAACACAACATTTGTTTTAACAAGTTCATTTAAAGCCATTACAATAGAACTAAAGACTTTCACAATCTTTCTATAAAAACATGCTAAACCATGAAAACTCTTTACCTCATTCATATTCCTAGTTATTGGCTAGTCCCTAATTGCCTTAACCTTATCTTCATCTACACTTATTCCATGTGAATTCACAACAAAACCCAGAAAAACAATAGATTCCATGCAGAACTTGCATTTCTTAATATTAGCAACAATTTATGCTCCTTTAAAGTACTAAAAACAGTATTCAAATGTTAACATGATCGTCAAATTTTTTTCTATATACTAAATATCTTCAAAGTAAACCATAATAAATTTCCTAATGAAAAACACAAAACATGATTCATCAATCTCATTAAGGTGATAGGTGTATTAGTTAAACCAAATGGCATTACTGACCACTCATATAAACTATATTTTGTCTTAAAAGTAGTTTTCCATTTATCATCTTCTTTCATGTGAATTAGATAATAGCCATTCTTTAAATTAGTTTTAGAAAGCTTGCATGAACCATGCAATTCATCAACCATATCATCTAACCCAGGAATAGGATGTGTATACTTTATAGTGATTTTATTGATGGCTCAGCAATCAACACACATGCTCCATGTTCCATCTTTTTTTGGCACTAAATTCATAGGAACTATACATTGGCTAAAACTTTTTCTTATGAATCCCTTTTGCATAATTTCAAATTTGCTCTATAAGTCAGTCTATTAGGGATTGATGAACTAGAATGAAGTTTATTTGATGCTCAACATCTCTTAAAAGAGGTAATACATGTGGTATTTCCTCAAGAAATAAATCTGCAAATTCCTATAACAAAGAAACAACTACACTAGGAAAAGAAGGGTTAAGATCATTAGTTAAGAAATAAACATTCTTGTACAAAAGCACAAGTATTAGTTGCTTTGCTAACATAACACTCTTAATCTATTTTTTTATTTTTTTGCAAAAGCACTAACTCTCTTATTTCTCTCTCTATTTTGCTCCCCATATTCTAAATTTTTCCCTTCATTGCACACTACTATACTTTCTTTACTCTCTTGTACACACTTATTTTTTATATCACTCATTTTTCTTTCATTTTGCACTCTTTAATTATCCTAATCTAGTCATCATATGCCTCAATGGTTTAAAAGGTGTTAATATAATAACTAGGTTATTCATTACAAAACAATATCTTTTCTTTTACCCATCATGAGTAACTTTCGTATTGAACTGCCATGGATGCCCCAAGAGTAGATGACCAGCATGCATTGGTGCGACATCACAAAGAACCTCATCCTTGTAATTGTCAATAGAAAATACAACTAACACTTCCTTTGTCACCTTCACTTCTCCATAATCACTTAACCATTGCAGCTTATATGGCCTTAGATGATTTAATGTAGGCAGATTTAGCTTTTTAACCATTAAACTACTAGTAACATTATGTAACTACCACTATTAATAATCATGCTACAAACCTTGTTATTTACTTGGCACCTAGTATGAAAGATGTGCTCATGTTGTACCTCATCACCATCTTCTTTAGGCTGTATGTTAAGATCATGCCTAGTAATAAGCATATTTCTATGCATGGGTTCTTTAATGTCAATATCACTACAATCCTCTAATGGTGGCATTTCATCATCATTTGAACTTACAATCTTTATGTCACCATTTTCCATAACAATCATAGTCTTTTTATTTGAACATTAAGAAGCAATATGCCTAAATCCTTAACACCTGAAAAACATAACATCAAGTGATTTAGAAGATGATTTAGTTTCTATTTTACTTTTGGAAATAGTAACTGAATCTTTTGCCTTTGCATCTTTTTTAGGTTTTAAAGTAGCTTTATTGTTCTTTCAATTTGACTTTATGAAGAGCTAGAAGTTGAAACATATTTGGAAGTGCCCTTAGACTTTAATTACCCTTCCACCTTGATAGCTTTATTCAATAATTCCTCTATCTCCATATAAAGATGCAATTCCACCACATCAACTATCTTTTTATTCAAACAACAAATGAATCTAGCCATAGTTGCCTTATGTCCTCCTCTATATTAGCTCTAATCATGGCTATCTCCATGTTTAGTAGTAATTCTCTACATTCATGGATGCCCTTGAAACTTTCTATACAAGTCCCTATAGTAATGGCTAGGTATGAACCTTTTTCTAATCACTACCTTCATTTCTTCCCTATGACTAAATAAGTCTCTCACAATTCCTATGCTATTAATCAGAAATTGATTGCACCAAATATTAGCATAATCTTTAAACTTAACTGCTACTAGTTTAACCTTCTTCTCCTTGGACTAATTATGATAATAAGAAACATGTTCTACCTTTTTCTCCTACTCCAAGTATAATTCAAGGTCATTTTTCCCTTGGAAGGTATGGATTTTCATCTTAATACTACCTAACTTGCTATCTCATTTTGAAACAACCTTTTTACCCTTCCTATATTTACTCTCATCATAGAAAGAATCCTTTTCTTCCTCTTCTTCACCCATGTGTTTTTAGAGGATCTAAGATTAGATGGGACTTTAAACTATCTAACGTCATGTTTAAAAGCTTGAATTGGTCTTAGACAGCTTTCATAAACAACTTGATATCGGCATCAGCATTATCTCCTGCACTATTCATGTTTTAAACCAGTAAAAATTTGTTAGGAATAAAATAGATTAGTTTTCCTTGCACACTCTCTTATGTGTTTAAACTTGAGATTAGTTACTTAATCACTCATGTTTCACTCAATTTTGGCTTTTGTTCGATGATATTCTCACCTTTATTGCCTTCTACCACTCAACTTCCCTTTTCAAGCCCTTTAAAAAGAACTTCATTAATGATCTTCATAAAAAAAAACCAACAATGAAGTTATTATAACTTTGATTAGTAAGATAAATAAGAAAGATCAAGAAAGTGAAATCAACCAGAGATATGAAGGGAAATGAATTTAGTAATAAATATCAAAAGAAGAGAAACCAACAATGAGAGAACAAAGAATTTTTTATGAGATACAAATATGATGCTGTAATACTAATTTTTTTTAAATAGAAAAAGGCTTGAATATTTTTTTTTAATTTTCTTATAGATGATGAACAGTAATAAATATAATAGGAATACAATGAAATTATGGAATTAAGATATAGATTACACCTACTTTCAGGAACCAAAGCTCTAATGCTAACTAATGCGAACCTTAGGATGAAAACATAACCTAAAACTTGATTGGATGGAACCAAACCCCTAGGATCATTTTTAAATTCAACCAAAGAGAATTTGAGCCTAATCAGACCTGTTGATTAGAACCACAGTTATAAGAATATTGATCACCATAAGTTACCTTGATAAGATCAATTTGAGTTCTTGTTGAAAGAACAAAGAAGAAGTTCTCACAAAATGGAAAAACTCTCAGGATTTTTTTTATTCCAATATGCTATATTACAAAAATGAGGCAGCCTTATATAGGCCTAAAATTAATAAAGTCCTAACTAAATAAGGACAATCCTAATCAATAAGGATAAAGTGTATTACTTATCCTAATCTGATTAGAACTTATCTAAATAACTTAAAATCCTAACATAATCCTAATAGCAACTAATAAGGATAAAGTCTACTCTTTATCATAATCTGATTGGAAATTATCTAAACAAATTAAAATTGAAAAGTATTCTTTCTAAAAAAAATAAAAAATCAAAAATCCTAAATTATAGGCCCATGAATACATGCAAATTGGGCTCTAAGCATTATTTTTCACCCTTTTTAGGCTCAACACAATGTACAAAGGTGATCAATATTGGCAATGCATCTGATTCATCTTGAATAACCTTCTTTGCTTGCATTTCAATGATTAATCCTTGCAAAGCTTAACTCATGCATTTAGTCTTTATCTTAGTGACTGAACCTCTAATTCCTTGTAAAAGATCATAATAATGGTTGGAAATAGGTTTTTGTGCTAGTTTATCTCAATCAAAAATGGTGGAAAGAAAAGCTTTTTTTACCAAAAAAAGCATTAACTTCATATATCCCAATGAGTAGAATGTGTTTATGTGCCCAATCACGAACAGAATGGAGATTATCATGAGAATTGAAGTTTGTCTTATTTGACAGATGAACTTTGGTTCTAACGAAAATGGTGGAATAAAAAGTATTTCTTGCCAAAAAAGCATCATATCGGGTATCCCAATGAGTAGAATGTGTTTATCGTGCCTAGCCATAGAACAAAAGATTATTACGAGAATCCAAGATTGTTTCATTCGATGGATGAACTTTGACTCTAAGGAATATAGTGGAAAAAATAGATTTACTTGCCAAGCCAAAACATCAATATCGTGTATCCCAATGAGATGAATGTGTTTACAGCACCCAACAATGAAATGCATGAAGACTATTACGAGAATCCAAGTTTATCTCATTCAAAGTATGAATTTGGACTCTATGGAAAATGGTGGAAAAAAGCTTTTCCTACCAAACTAAAGCATCAATATTATGTATCCTAATGAGGAGAATGTGCTTGTGGTGCCCAACCGAGAAAAGAATGGAGAATATCATAATAATCTAGGTTTGTCTCATTCAACAGATGAACTTAGATTGTAAGGAAAATGGTCGATCGAAAGTGTTTCATGCAAAACTAAAGCATCAAATCATGTATCCTAATGAAAGGAAAGTGTTTAGAGTGCCCAATCATGAAAAAAATGGAAATTATTGAAAAATCCAAGTTTGTCTTATTTGATGAATGAACTTTGATTTTAAGAAAATTAGCGGAAGAAAAAGGTTTTATTGCCAAACCAAAGCATCAATATCATGAATCCTAATGAGGAGAGCATGTGTATGGTGCCTAACCACTTGAAGAAAGAGATTATTATGAGAATCCAAGTTTATCCTATTTGACTAATGAACTTTGTTTCTCAGGAAAATGGTGGAAAGAAAAGCTTTTCAAGCCAAACCAAAGCATCAATATCATGTATCTCACCAAGTAGAATGTACTTATACTGCCCAATCACAAAAAGAATGAAGATTATTATGAGAATTCAAGTTTGTCTCATTCAGCAAATGAGCTTGATTATATGAAAAATGCTGGAAAGAATAGCTTTTCATGACAAACCAACCCCTTAATATCTTGTATCCCAATGAGGAAAACAAGTTTATGTTGCCAATCAAAAGAATGGAGATTATTACAAAATCCAAGTTAGTCTTAGTTGATTGATGAACTTTGCCTGTAAGGAAATATAGTGGAAAGAAAAGCGTTTCCTGCCAAACTAAAACATCAATATCATATATCCCATAAGAAAATGTTTATAGTGCCCAATCACAAAAGGAATGGAGATTATTATGAGAATCCAAGTTTGTCTTATTTGATGAACAAACTTTGATTTTAAGGCAATTGGTAGAAAGAAAAGCTTTTTCTACCAAGCCAAACCATTAGTATCATAAATCTTGATGGAGATTATTATGAGAATCCAAGTTTATCTTATTTCATGGATGAACTTTGAATCTAAGGAAAATAGTGGAATGTGAAGTGTTTCTTGTCAAAACAAAGCATCAATGTCATGTATCCAAATAAGGTGAATGTGTTTATGGTTTCCAACCATGAAAAAATAGAGATCATTACAAGAATCTAAGTTTATCTTATTCGATGAACAAACATTGACTCGAGGGTAAATGGTGGAAAGAATAGATTTTGTCGCCAAACTAAAGCTTCAATATCATGTATCCCTATAGAAGAATGTGTTCATTGCACCCACTCACAAAATGAGTGGAGACTATTATAAGAATCCAAGTTATCTCATTCAAAGTACAAAATTTAGCTTTAAAAATAGTGGTGGAATAATGCTTTTCCTGCCAAACCAAAGCATTAATATCATTTATCCCAATCAGTAAAAGTGTTTATAGTGCCCAATCACAAAAAAATAGAGATTATTTTAAGAATCCAAGTTTGTCTCATTTGACGAATGAACTTTAATTTTAAGAAAATGGAAACAGGAAAAAGGAAAAATGTTTCTTGCAAAGTCAAATCATCAATATCATGAATCCCAGTGAGAAGATTGTATTTATATAGCCCATTGACAAAAAGAATTAAGATTATTGTGAGAATCCAAGTTCGTCTTATTCAACAAATAAGTATTAACTCTGAGGAAGATGGTGGAAAGAATAGCTTTTCTTGCCAAGCCAAAGGATCAATTCATGAATCCCATTAAGTAAAACATGTTTGTGATGCTCAATCACAAAATGTATGAAGATTATTAGGAAAATCCAACTTTGTCTCATTTAAAGGATGAACTTTGAGTCTGAGGAAATGATGGAAGGAAAACCATTCCATGCTAAACTCATGCATCAATATCATGTATCCCATGAGAGGAATGTCCCTTAGTGCCCAATCATTAAAATAATTAAGATCATTATGAGAATCCATGCTTGTCTCATTTTATGGATTAACTTTGATTCTAAGGAAATTGGTGGAGAACAAAACATTCCACGCCAAACCATAGCATCAATATAAAGTATCCCGATGATAAACAATGGAGATTATTAAGAGAATCCATGTTTGTCTTATTTGGCAAACAAACTTTGATTCTTAGGAAAATGGTGGAAGGAAAAGTTTTTCTTACCAAAGCATCAATATCATGAATACCAGTGAGGAGAATGTGCTTGTGGTACCTAAATCATGAAAGGAATTGAGATTACTACGAGAATTCAAGTTTATCCTTTTCCACGAACATTAAGTTTAAGGAAAATGGTGGAAAGAAAAATCTTTTCCTACTAAACCAAAGCATCAATATAGTCTTTATAGTGCCTAATCATGAAAAGAATGAAGATGACCATGAAAATCCAAGTTTGTCTTATTTGATAGATAAACTTTGATTCCAAGGAAATGGTGGAAAGAAAAGCGTTTCATGCCAGACCAAAGCATCAATATCCTATAACCTAATGAGTAGAATATGTTTATAATGTCTAATCATGAAAGTAATGGAGATTATTAGAGAATCCAAGTTTGTCTCATTTGATGGATGAATTTTGATTCTAAGGAAAATGGTGGAAAGAAAAGCATTTATTACCAAACAAAGCATTAATATCATGTTTTCTAATAAGGAAACGTGTCTATAGTGCCTACAATAAGAAGAATGGTGATTATTACAAGAATCTAAGTTTATCTCAATTAATAGATAAACTTTAACTCTAAGGAGAAAGGTGGAAAAATAGCATTTCTTGGAAAATCAAAGTATCAATATCATGTATCCTAATAAGGAGAGTGTGGTTATGGTGCCTTCTCATGAAAAGAATGGAGATTATTACGAGAATCCAAGTTTCTCTTATTTAACAGATGGACTTTGATTCTAAGGAAAATGGTGGAAAAAAGACCATTCCATGCCAAACCAAAGGATCATTATGTATCCTAATGAATAAAATGTGTTTATAATGCCCAATCACAAAAAGAATGGATATTGTTACCAGAATCTAAGTTTGACTCATTTAACGGATGAACTTTGATTATATGGAAATTGGTGGAAATAGAAGTTTTTCCAGACAAACCAAAGCATCAATATTATGAATCCTAGTGAGGAGAATGTGTTTATGGTGCCCAATAATGAAAAAATGGAGATTATTAGAGAATCAAGTTTATGTCATTTGATAGATAAACTTTGATTTTAAGGAAAATGGTGGAAAACAGTGTTTCATGCAAAACCAAAGCATAAATATCATGTATCCCAATAAGTAGAATATGTTTATAGTGCCCAACCATAAAAAGAATAGAGATTATTATGATAATCCAAGTTTGTCTCATTTAACAGATGAACTTTGATTCTTAGGAAAATGGTGGAAAAAAAAGCATTTCTTGCTAAACCAAAGGATCAATATCATGAATCCCAATGAGGAGAATATGTTTATAGAGCCTAATGACAAAAAAAGAGTGGGGATTATTATGAGAATCTAAGTTTGCATCTTTTGATGGCAAACTCTGACTCTTAGGAAAACGGTGACAAGAAAAGTCTTTCCTACTATAACCAAAGCACCAATATCACTTATCACGATAAGGACATTTTGCTTATGATGTCCTACTTTAAAAGAGTGGAGATTATTATGAGAAACCAAGTTTATCTCATTTGATGGATGAACTCAGACTCCATGGAAATGGTGGAAGAAAAGCTTTTCTTGCCAAATGAAAGCATCAATATCGTGTATCCAAGTGAGAAGAACATGTTTATGGGGCCTAATCATGAAAAGAATGGAATTATTATGAGAATCCAAGTTTGTCTCATTGGATGGATAAACTTTGACTCTAACGAGAATGGTGGAGAGAAAAGCTTTTCTTGCAAACCGAAAGCTTCAATATCATATATCACAAAGAGGAGAACATGTTTATAGTTGTCAACCATGTTTAAGTTTGTCTCATTGGTCAGACGAACTTTAACTTTAAGAAAAATGGTGGAAAGAAAAGTTTTTCATGCCAACTCAAATCATCAGTATCATGTATCCTAGTGAGGTAAAATGTGCTTATGGTGCCCAATCACGAAAATAAAAAAGATTATCAAGAGAATCCAAGTTTGTCTCATTGGACGGATGCACTTTGACTCTAAGGAAAATGGTGAAAAGAAAAGCCTTTCTTGCCAAAGCGAAGCATGAATATCTTGTATCCTAATGAAAAGAATGTGTTTATGGTGCCCAATCATGAAAAGAATGGAGATTGTAACAAGAATCCAAGTTTCTCTCATTAGATAGAAGAATTGTGTCACTAAGAAAAATGCTGAAAAGAAAAGCTTTTCTTGCTAAAGTAAAGCATCATTATCATGTATCACCATGAAGAGAACATGTTTCTCATGTCTAATCACCAAGAGAATGGAGATTATTATGAGAATCCAAGTTTGCCTCATTTGATGGATGAATATTGAATCCAAGGAAAATGGTGGAACGAAAAATATTTCTTGCTAAGAAAAAGCATCAATGTCATGTATCCCTCTAAGAAGAACGTGTTTATAGAGCTAACCATGAAAAATGGAGATCATTATAGGAATCCAAGTTTGTCTCGTTCGACAAACAAACATTGACTTAAAGGTAAATGGTGGTAAGAATAGTTTTTGCTACCAAACTAAACATCAATATCATGTATACTAATGAGAACATGCTTATGGTAGCCACTCATGAAATGAATAGAGGCTATTATGAGGATCTAAGTTTGTCTCATTCAAAGCACGAACTTTAACTCAAGGATAATAGTGGAAAGAAGTTTTTCCTGCTAAACCAAAGCTTCAATGTCATGTATCCCAATGAATAAAAGTTTTTATAGTGTTCAATCATGAAAATAATGGAGATTATTATAAGAATCCAAGTTTATGTTATTTGATAGATGAACTTTGATCTAAGAAAAATTTTGGAAAGAAAACTATTACATGCCAAACAAAAACATCAATATCATGTATCCTAACAAGAAAAATGTTTTTATGGTGCCCGATCATGAAAATAATAGAGAGATTATTATGAGAATCTATGTTTGTCTCATTTGACGGATGAACTTTGATTCTAAGGAAATTGGTGGAAAAAAAATTGTTCTCGCCAAACCAAAGCATTGATATCATGAATCCTAATGAGAAGAACATGTTTATGGTGCCTAATCATGAAAAAAAAAGAAAGATTATTAAGAAAATCAAAATTTGTCTCATTTGACAGACAAGTTTTGATTCTACAAAAAATGCTGGAAAAAAAAGCATTTCATGCCAAACCAAAGCATCAATGTCATGTATCTCATTGAGTAGAACATGTTTATAGTGCCCAATCACAAAAAAAAAGGGAGATTATTATGAGAATCCAAGTTTATCTCATTGGTCGATTGAACTTTGACTCTAATGAAGGTGGTTGAAAGAAAAGCATTTCATGCTAATCCAAAGCATCAATATTATGTATCCCGATGAGTAAAATGTGTTTATAGTGCCTAAACATGAAAAGAATGGAGATTATTATAAGAATCCAAATTTGTATCATCGGTCAGATGAACTTTAACTCTAAGGAAAATGGTGGAAAGAAAAACTTTTCTTGCCAAGGTAAACCATCAGTATCATGTATCTTAATGAGGAGAATGTGTTTATGGTGCCTAGTCAAGAAAAGCATGGAGATTATTAAAAAAATTCAATTTTGACTCTTTGGATGGATGAACTTTGACTCTATGTAAAATAGTAGAAAAAAAAGCTTTTCTTGCCTGTTGTAACGTATCCTGGGGTGGATCCTTGCAGATTTATGGGTGTGCACGACTTAAAATATTTTTTTGACTTGGGAATGTCTTTTTGACTGAGACTTTTCCTTTGCAATGTGATAAGAATGAGAAAGTATGAAATCTCGACTTGTGATACAGTGAGGGGGGACCATAAAATGAATCACTCATCTTATTGGTCATGGATGACCATCATGAAATGGCCAACGCTTGGAGTCGCCATCGATCATTTTGGGTTAGGCATGATCAGATGCCTATTGAAACCTATGTTTTGAGTTACGAAACTCAAAGCATTGATCTTGTGGTCAACTTAATGCAAAGATTCATCGTTTGGGTTCAACAGTTGGTTACGCATAATGAGGTATGAACCTTTTCATGATGCCCAAAATTAGTACCGTACTAGCTATATCTTTCTTGATTTTAATTCTTTTGATCTTAACTTGTCACTATTTCGATATAACCCTCTTTTAATACATGAATCTTATAAAAATACAAACTAGGTTTTAATAAAAAAAGATTTAATCTTATATACGCCCCAAAGAGATGGAGAATAAAGAGATTTTCAATAAAATGAACTCTGGATTTTACTTTGAAAATGGAATGTTCCACTTTGGGCACTAGAGAGATACCCATGCAGAACATTACCTTTAATTTTATTTGAAATGTTTTGAAAACATGAATGCAAATAATCATTACAAAGAAATCATGTTAGTAAGGCAATAATTGAAGTAACATAACATGGATCATTGAATGCAATGATATAGAAAAGGGATGAACTATTGGAATTGATCTCCCTATTGGCATTGATTATCTAGGAATAACCAAATTGACAATTTTCAAGATGCATCTGGGTTTCTTGATTAAACAAGATTTGTTTAACATATTCATGAGAGTCTAAGAAGGAGAAAATTAGCTGTAGTTTGAAAGACAGGGTGGGGTATCCCTTTAGAAAGATGGGGTTAAAGTATTCCCGCAGATGACAAATAATTTTGATAAAGAAAGATTTTTAAATCTTAACAATTTCAAAAAGCGAGATTGGAGTATCCCTTTAGAAGGTTGAGGTTAGAGTATCCCTAAAAGTGACACGTCTAACACTCTTCAAAGAAGTTGAGTTGGAAAAATTTAGTTGATAAAACCTTGTAATTTAGAAGACGGGTGAGCATTTTGATGACTTTTGGTGAAAGAAATTATTGTGAATAAGGGTGGTAAAGATGTAAAATGTGTTTATGCTTTGATACGAGCCAATAGGAAGTCAAAGCATGTTCTCAAGTCTGGTCGGAGTGATATGGAGACATTAGAATGTCTCGATATGAAATTCAAGAAAACAACTCAATTTTGACCAAAATCGAAAATAGGGGACAACATCACACTATCTTGCTTCCTAAATTTATTCTAAATTGGTTTGAGGGATTCAGAAGGTGGACAAGACACCGTTATAAAGGTAACTCGATGAGGGTAATCCTAAAAATATTTCCACTACCCCAAAGAGTCACTTTCTAGGGGAATAAATTTTCAAGTTCGGATTGATAGTGCTGCTGGTAGAGCATATAAGGGACAAGGTGTGTCAAAATTTGAAAAATCACTTCGGACTTAATTATTATCAAAAAAATGCAAATTGAAAACAAAATTTCATGATCCTTTTAGGAAAAATGTTTGAAAATTTTAGAAAAATCATTTAGTGGGCCTGGACGGCCCAAATAGAATACATCTTTAGATTCTAGAGGTTCTGGACAGTTTAGACTTGAAAAATCATAACTTTCTCATTCGAAATGATCTGGGGATGAATAAGACATCATTTTAAAGATAATTCAACATGCTTTGACAAACAAATATCAAAAAATTCATGAAAAATCGTTTAGGATTTTAAAGTGATTTTTCAATTTGCAATAGTTATGCTACTAGTAGGGGACAGAGCAAAGCAGGGGATATCTCTTATTTTTTATTTCTATGGGTCGTAACTCGAGTCATTGACATTCGAATGTCTATGACTAAAGGGAAAGAGTGGTATGAGCATCATAGTACAGCCCCAGAGTAGTTTGGGATGATGAAACAGCTCGTTGATCATACCACTCAAGGTTTTGACTTAAGAAAAAGGCACAAACATTTAGGGATTAATTGTAAGACCATTTTCATTTCAAAATCAGAAGATTTGAGCTTGTTTAACCAAGATTCCAGATCTGGAAAACTTA
>JBBYHM010158930.1:0-35993 GCA_038381775.1 Adansonia rubrostipa
ATTTTGTGCTTATTTTTATTTTGATTTCATGATTTTTAGATTATTTTGTAATATTAGTAAACATAAGGACTAAATTGTAAAATTTATAAAAATTTTTTTTGACATTTTTGGCTTGGTTGAGAGCTTTGTAGGCTATATAATTTTTGATTTGTGTATTTGTAAACAATTTTTAGGCATTTCTAATACTTTAGGGGCCATTTCGTAAATATTAAAAAGTTTAGGGACTAAATTGTAAAATATAGAAATTATATTTTGTGGCTAAAAATGCTTGGCCGAACCTTCTTGCATATTGTTACTATGACTTTTGTGTTGATGCTTTGCCGGTTTGACGATTTTTAATGATTTTTTATGGTACTTTACCATATAGGTTCACAATGTAATTTTATAAAGTTTAGAGATTACTTTGTAAATTGTTAAAAAAAACTTGGGCAAGGTATTTGGCCGAATCTTTGTTGCTATATTGGCTACATTTTCATGCATAATTTCATATGATTTTTTTTATGATTTTTAGGTTATTTTATTATGTAGGGACTAAAATGAAAATTTAAAAAAGTGTAGGGACTAAATAGTGAATTTTCATATTTAGGGTGCAAAATGTACATTTCATCAGTTTCAATAATTTTTATTATTTCTATGGCCTTCCGTAGGGATATTAAAATTTTTAAAACTTTTCGTATTTGTTTGGTCCTCCGAAGGATACGAATGTAATTTTGAAAAATTTAGGGGCTTGATTGCAAATTTTGCATTTCAAGTCAAACTTAAACTTTTAGCTTTTCCAGTTAGACTAAATTCATCTACTTTTCATCATTTTAGTGTCTATTAGGGTACCTGAATACTTTCATGTCGAAGGTATACTCTTAGGGTATTTTGGTAATTTTTCTAAAATCGAGTCCTAGATAGTAACCGGGATGCTTTTATGCCAAAGGTGCACATTTAGGATAGGTTCATCCATTTTGTATCATCTTAGTGTCCATTAGGGGGTATCAGGATACTTTCATGCCGAAGATATACCTAGAGGCATTTTTGTAATTTTTTCACTGGATAGTTTTATGTAAAAGGTGAAAGTTCAAGGTTCCTTTAGCATTGCAAGGTTATTTTTGAGCCCATTAGGGGTACCAGGATACTTTCATGTTGAAGGTATACCCTAGGGGCATTTTTGTAATTTTTTTCATCAGGATGCTTTTATGCCAAAGGTGAAAGTTTAAGGTTCCTTTAGCCTTTTAAGGTTATTTTTGAGTCCATTAGGGGTATTGGAATACTTTCATGTCGAAGGTGCACCTCAAGGGTAGTTTCATAATTTTTTTTACCGGGTGCTTTAGTATCGATGGTAAGCCTTAGAATATTTTAATTTTTCTTAGAACTAAATCCTAGGTAGTTACCGGGTGCCTTAGTGTCGATGGTAAGCCTTAGGAATATTAGTGTTGATGGTAAGCCTTAGGAATATTTTTATTTTCCTTAGAACTTGATCCTAAGTAATTACCGGGTGCCTTAGTGTTAATGGTAAGCCTTAGGAATATTTTAATTTTCCTTAGAACCAAATCCTAAGTAGTTACCGAGTGCCTTAGTGTCGACGGTAAGCCTTAAGGATATTTTAATTGTTCTTAAAATCTAGTCTTAAGTAACCATCGAGTGTTTCTATGCTGAAGGTATACTTTAAGGATAGGTTTGTTTTTCTTTTATCTTTTAGTCCTTGGATTCAAATTAGTATTTTAGTGTCCAGACTGAGTCATATGTCCTTTATTTTTGTTTCAAATAAAATTCGTATGTCTTTGAATAATAAAAGCAATGTCTCAGAGTTAGAGTGGTGTGTGAAATTCCTCCCACCCATATGTGATAAGGGTTTTACGGATCATTCTAATGATGAGGTACCCTTTTCAAAATGGGAATCGAGAATTTTATACAAACAAAAACCTTTCACATTCTACCAAGTACTCCAGTAGGATATGAAAAAAAAAATTTTAGAACCTTTTATGTCCCTTTGGTTTTCCGTTGGGGTATAAAAGGGAATAATGAAAACTTTCGTGTCCTATTGGTTTTTTGGTGAGGGTGCGTAAGATGTTTCGATTTGTTAAAAATGTAAAACCCTAATTTTCTTTCATGGAAATAATAAAATCTTATTTTAACAATACGAGAATTGTAATTAAAAGCCACATATTGAAGCTGAATAAAAATTAAAATTTAAGTTAACACGTAATTAATAAGGTACCGATTTTCGATTATCACGAGAGGGTCGATCCTTACTTGTGATTGTAACTGACTCCTGGACCCTTTTATATGATCTCTGGTATGATCGCGGGCCTTGGAGTTTGTATCATAGGGTTTTGTAACCCTCAAAATACAAACTCCGATAGGTGGCCAATCTCACCTAACCCAAATAGATTGGTGGCGACTCCAAATAAAAAGTCACTTCGTAATGACTATTTAAGATTAAGTCGAGTGAGCGATTCATCTCGACTACCCAATCCCCAAAAATAAAAAGATGTCAATAATGATATGGCCTATACAAATAAGAGAATACAAAATAATAATAAATTTAATAAATATGGGAGTGAAGGCCATTTTAGTCGAGCTTGGTTAAGATTCGTATCTGGACCACGTTGCGACATTGAGTTGTCGAGATGAATCACTCACTTAACTCTATATAGTCATTATGAAATGACCATATTTTTTAGAGTTGCCACCAATCTATTTGTTAGGTGAGATTAGTCATCTATTGGAGTTCATGTTCTGAGGGTTACGAAACCCATAAAAAAACTATGAAGTCTGCGATAAAACCAAAGATTACATAAAAAGGTTTGAGAGTCGATTACAATATTAAGGACTAACTTTCTAGTAATGCCTAGAAATTAGTACCTTATTAATCAAGTGCTAATTTAAATTTGATTTTTATTCGGTTTTAATATTCAATATGTAATTATAATTCTCACATGTCAAAATTTTTGTAAAATAAATTTATTATTTCGTATATGAAAATAGAGTTTTAATATTTTGAGAAATCAAAATATGTTCTGCATTTTTCTGGAAAACTAGAAGAATATGAAATTTTTTATCATTCTCTTTCATACCTCATTGAATAACAAGTGGAATATGAAAGGTTTTTAAAAAATCAAAATATCTTTTGTACGTTGCTAGATAACCAAAGGAATGCAAAAGGTTTTATTTTTTCAAAATTTGAAAAAAAAATCCTGATTTTCAGTTTGAAAAGGATACCTCATTAGTAAAATAATCTATAGAATCCCTCTCATATTCTGGAGAAATTCCATGCATTATTTTAATTGGAGACATCACCTTGGTTTGCAAAAATTCTAATTTTATTTAAGTAATAATAATAAATAACTTAAGATTCAATTTAGAGGCAACGTACGAAACATGACTTTAGGGATCCAAATTTGGTCGATTTCACCAACCTCTCCCCTAAAGCACACCTTTGATGTAAAAGTATCCTGATGACCTTAAAAGATTCTATTCTAAAATAAATTAATGAAATGTCATTAAGGAGGACTTTTGACATGTAAGTATCTTGATACTCTGAAAGATTCTAAAACTTTATAGATAAATGAACGTATTCCTATTGTACACTTTCAACGTAAAAGTATCCGGGTGATCACATAGAACTTGGTTCTGACGTAAATTACTAAAATGTCTCTAAGGTCTACCTTTGACATAGAAGTATCCTGGTAACCTTAAAAAACTCGATATCTTTGTAAAAAGATGAAACATATCCCTATTATGTACCTTCGACATATAAGTATCCCGGTGATGACAAAAGACTCGATTTTAGGGAAAATTACTAAAGTACCCTTATTATGTATCTTTGACCTATGAGTATCCCAGTAACCTAGAAGGCTAGATGACATCATAAATAAACGAAGCTATTCTTACTGTACACCTTCGACATAAGAGTATTCAGGTGATCACACAGGACTTGTTCCAATAAAATTACTAAAATACCCTTAAGGTATACCTTCGACCTATAAGTATCCCAGTAATCTAAAAGACTTGAAAATGATATGAAATGACATTTATACCTTCCATGAGCAATTTAAATATTAATATTTACCTAAAATGCAAAAATTACTAATAGGCTCATAAACTTTTCAAAATTACATTTCATACGCTAATGAAAAACCAAAAGAATACAAAAGTTTTAATAATTTTTACACCCCTTTGGAAGACCGGATGAATGCCAAAAACATTCTTAACATGTCAAAAATATCATATTAACTCTAAAATATAAGATTTTCTAAATAACCCCTAAAATTTTCAAATTTTACAGTTTAGTCCTTCTATGAAATAAACACATAATTAAACACAAAATTTATATAAAAAACTTATAGAAGTTATGTCAAAACTCATAAGAAGTATTTGGCCAAGTACTTATGGCGTTGGAACAAAGATTTTGCAATTTTGCAAATAAGTCTTTAAAATTTCTAAAATTACAAAATGATCCTAAAATAGTTAAAAAATGCTTAAAACACATTAAACTATGTTTAGACTAACCATTAAAACACCTCTGAAGCTGTCCCACAAGCAATTAGCCAAGCCTATATGGCTTAAAAAAATTTAACAATTTTTTACAGTTTAGTCCCTATATTTTCTATAATTACAAAGCAACCAAAAAATCAAAACATCATAAAATAATTAAGGTCAAGTTCAGCTAAGCTTGGAATGAACCTTTCAAGGCCTTCAAAAATTTTGGAAAATTATTTTTAGGCCTTTAAAAATTCTAAACTTTATAAAATAGTTCTAAATATTAAGAAACATCAAGAAATAAATTGAATACAAGGTCATATATCATTCAACCAGCATTATATTTCAAGCAAAAACAATATTTTTCATCACATATTTGCATAAATATCAACATATCTACATGTCATAATTTTCACCAAGCTAAAATATGCATAAGATCAATATAAATAACGAATAAATCAACATAAACCAAGATGAAAGTTATTAAGAAAAATAACACAAAAATTTATACAAAAAAATAATAATATTTCTACTAAAAAGAAGAAAAATGAATGAAAGTAACAAAAATTTCAGATTTAGTAGAAGAATTTACCTTTAAAAAGCTTTAAAAAACAAAAATTTAGTTATTTTCTTGTATTTTTTCTTCCTCCAAGCTAAAGTCCTCAAATGATGGAAACCATCCCTTATTTATAAGGGACGGAGGTTGAACAAGGGTTGAAGAAAAAGCCCTTGGCTGAAATCATCCTAGAAAATCCTAATATTTTTCTTTTTTATTTTTATTTAATATTTATTTTATTTATTGTGATTTTTTAAATCTTGATTTGATTTGAATTAATTTTTTTTGTCATTTTATGGATTGCATCATGCATGACATCATCAAACTCTAGAGATATGAAAGAGAAAAAAATTAATTTGAATAAAACAAATTATAGGGCCTAAATTGCAACAAATTAAAAAATCATGTATTCAAGGAATAAAATTTTATAGAACAAATTTAATTAATAATTTAATCAAAATAAGGTTCTTAGACATGTTAAAAGAACAAAAATGGGCTCATAGGGCCTTTTAAAAAATTAATGGGCTTATCGGTCTCATTAGAAAATTTTACAGGTTTTACAGCCTGTGAAATGGAAAAAAATAAAATTTGGCCAATTAAAAATAAATTAACAAAATTTTCATACAAAAATTCAAAAAGGAATTTTTGAAAGAAAAGGTAATTTAGAATTTCAAATTTGTAAAATTTTATGAGTAAAAACCCTTTTGAGAAAAAAATCTCATTTGAAAAAAATGCAAAACTAATAAAATAAATTAAATTTTCAAAAACTAATTTGATATGAATTTCATGAAAATATTTAAAGAATTTTAAAAATTATTAGCACAAAAAAATCTTCCTAAAAAAATTTACGGAGTAGAAAACTCTGCATCTTAGAAATGGGAAAAATTTTAAAAATATGTTCAAATTTTATAAAAATGAATTTTATCCAACACATTAATCAAAATATTTATTTATAAAAATGATAAAGATGAAATTTGAAATTCAAAAAAAAATTATTAGGAAAAATTTCACAAGTATGGCACTTGTAGTACAGTGAAAAATTCAAATTTAAGCATCAAAATTGACAACTTGATACTTCATGGTAAAAAATGCCAATATAAAATTTTCCTTGAATATTTTTGATTTTCAAAGTGAGTATTGGCATGAATACTGCATGAGTATTAGTAAAAATATATAACGGTCAACTTCTCAAATTTTACTAAAAATTCTTAAAAATTTCCTAAAACTGGGAAATTTGACCATGATAATGTTCGCAGAAATAGATTTCAAATTTCAATAGAATAAAATTAAAAGCTAATTATTTGCCTTGAAATTCATCTTTCTTACCTGAGATTTATTCTTTATGACCCTTGAAACGACACTAATTTTGTCACGTGCACCTACAGCCATTTAGATACGACTAAAGAGGTCTTGAAAACATCTAGTGCATCTAAAGGAAATCTACTTCCATTCGGACAAGTGCCTAATTGTCTATCTCTGATTTTTTTAGATTATTAGGGAAGAGGGCTAAGATAAAATTAAGTGTCTACAGCTACCCCTCTATGGTTGTTGCTAAGAATCAGGAATAGGGCAAAAACTAAATAGACATAATTTTGCTCGAGCTATATAAGCTTTTCTAAAAAGTTTTTTTAATGTATATATATGTACATACATCAATTACAGAAAACATAGGAAAACTTTGTCGATCCTTCTGCTTAACCAAATAAAGTTGCCTAAATCCTACTTCACCTACCTTACAATAGGATCGCATGAAGAGGATATCCTTCAAAGCTTTTTTCACCTACCTTACATAGGATCATGTGAAGAAGCCATAGATTCCTACCTTACATAGGATCATGTGAAGAAGCTATAGATTTCTTCAAAGCCTTCTTCACCTACCTAATATAGGATCATGTGAAGAGGTGATTGATTTCTTTAAAGCCTCCTTTCCTTACCTAACATAGGATCACATGAAGAAGGCAACATTTCTCACCTACCTGACACAGGAACATGTGAGGAGGCTATTTTCTTTAAAGCCTTGTTTGCCTACCTGACATAGGATCATGTGAAAAGGCAATAGATTTCTTCAAAGCCTTCTTCACCTACCTAATAATAGTATCTTGTGAAGAGGCAATAGAAAAATCTACTGAAGCTTTGAAAATTCTTTTAAATGCTTTAATATCACCATCGAAGCTTGCCAATTTTTTGAATGATAACTTTTACATGCTTTGAATATCTTTGAAAACTCTTATGGATGCTTTGAATATCACCTTCGAAGCTTTGAAAATTCTTTTCAATGCTTTGAGTATCACCATCGAAGCTTCTTTAAAGCCTTCTTCATCGACCTGACAATAGGATCACATGAAAAGGTGATAGATTTCTTCAAAGCCTTCTTCACCTACCTGACAATAGGATCCTATGAAGAGGCGATAGATTTCTTTAAAGCCTTCTTCACCTACCTGACAATAGGATTGCATGAAGAGGTGATAGATTTCTTCAAAGCCTTCTTCACTTTCCGAACGACAGGATTATGTAAAGAGGCTATAGAAATCTACCGGGCTTTGAATCTTTTAAATGCTTCCAAAATCACCATCGAAGCTTTAAAAATTCTTTTAAATGCTTCAAAGACCACCATCGAAGCTTCTTTAAAGCCTTATTCAAATCTTGCTTCAAGAATTTATTCTGTTTTTCCTAAAAAGTCATCAAATATCAAATATTAAATTAATGTTCATCAATTCAAAGATATAACTTATGCAGTTGAATAAATATCTACTCTATGCATATCATAATTCATCAATATTCCAAGACTTACAAAATGAGACCACCTTCTCATTCTAACCTAAGAGACGATCAAGTTGATCAAATTCTATGAAACTTTTAAAATTTCAACCATGAATTTTCCAATATAAAGGATAATGGATATGCTATCTTCATCATAATGTTAAAGCCTTTTTGTGATTGATAGTAACCCTTTGAGACATCTTTGAATAAGATGAAGAAATAAATTTAGAGGCATAAATGTGGTGGCACTACTAAAATTTGATTTGAAACAATTGGTACAACAAGGTCTAGGTTTATGAAGACTAAATTTAGATGGATGTTCTTTTCATAGATTCCTTGAAAGACAAACAATTAATTTATAACATCTTTTTAATCTTCAAAATCTTCAAATACAATAGCTCGACAGTTGTTAAACTAATGTTAGTAAACACTAAATGTCAAGAAGTTAATTTAAAAAGCCTTTGGTATATATCAATTCTCAAGGTTGAATACAAAAATTTTGAAAAGTATTTTGAAAGAAATCAATATTTTGGCATTTGAATTCACTACTATCGTGAAATTTCCAATGGTTTAGGATCATTTTCAAATTGACATAAAGGATTCTTTCCCATTGTAACTATTTTTGTTGGTCTAAGAGTAATTCTAAAGCCTTTAAACTTGTTTAAAACTTTTTTTTTGGGTTTTCACTCTAGGATTTCATTCATTAATTCATTACCCTATCATATTCTTAAGGACTTAAAAATCATCTAAAAAGAAGAATTTGAAAAAAGCTTCCTGAGGATGGCCGTTCAGCTCAATTGTTATATTTGATCAAAATAGACTTTGTTAGGTACATAACGAAAGTCGTGGTCCAAGGTTCAAAAAGAAAGAATAAATAGGACCAAATCAAATGTTCAAAGGTAACTGAATTAAGGATCATTTCTTCTCAGAAGGGATTCAACTTAGCATTTCTTTCAAGATGAGCAAATCTTAATTTTATCTTTTTTGCTTTTAATTTTTCTTTAATTTTTTTTCTTTTTATCATATTTTTTCCATTCTTCATTCTGAAAGAACTTCAAATTTTCTTCACTCTTTACTTTGAATATTTGAACTTGAAATTTGAACTTTACTTGGTCTTCAAAATTTGCCGTATGACATTTGACCTATTCTTCTTATAAATTTATATTGGAATTTGCCCTTTCTAATATTAAAGCTTTGCCTCACTTACCTCTCATTGTGAATGGTGATCTTTGATTAGCATTTAAAGAAAAAAATTAATTTTCAAGCTTAAAGAGGACCGCAAAGGGATAATTCTCTATATTTGTGAAGGTTGAGAGAAAAAGGGCCATATTTTATTTTAAATAAAGCCATTTGAACTGGCAAGCATTTTACTAGGAAAAATAGTTATTTTTTTTTCTAAAATCATTTTTATAACCTTAATAACATGTTGTTACACTTAATTTTTAAAGACTTAATGAATACCCCTTAACATTTTTAGCTTTATAGTTGCCAATGAACGTTAGTTTTAGTGAACCTTTAAGAAAAAATCAAATTGGCATGGAAAAGATCTCAAATCTTATATTTTATGTATGGGGCATTAGTTTGAAAAGTTTTTGTGTAATGGAAAAGGATATTCTTGGCTTATGCTTACTCTCATTCTTCCTAAATCAAGAATTTGGGAGAATGTCAAGAAAGTCCTAGCAAAAGGTTATCCAAATGTGGGAAATCTTGAAATTACTATTATTATTTTAACACATGTCAAACTATCAGTATCTGAATCTTTTAGGAGCATTACCTATTTGTTTAACCTTCAAGGAATCCATAGGAAAGAACATTTAGGTGTAAAAGGTCTATGGTAGTGAAAAGTCTATAGTTGAACGTATGAGACAATCATATGTGCGAAAGTAAAAAACCTTTTTCAGGGAGTTTAACCTATTAGTGATCATCTACCAAAGCAAACAATTTTCTAAATGTTCTCATTAACCCAAATACTAGAAATAAAATTTATGGTTGATAATAGTATGCATACTATTTACAAACCAAAATTCATTTCAAAACTCATAGTTTCAAAAATATATATACAAAATTTTAAAATTAAGATAGAAATTGCCCTGATTGCCAAACTACCATAAGGTGGATGATTCTTGGACCAATCGTCTTTGATTAGTGTCCATCAACTTTTCAAATTTTACCGAATCGATATCCTTAAAGGCATTTTTTATAGGTATATTCTGCCATCAAAGACTTTTCCTCGAATATCACAATTGAAGACTTAGAAAACTCTTAAATGCTTTGAATATCACGATAAAAAATATCACCACTAAAGACTTTGAAAACATTTTTTTAATGCTTCGAATATCACTATCAAAGGTTTGAAAACATTTTTGGATGCTTTAAATATTAGTATCGAAGCTTTGAAAACATTTTTGGATGTTTCAAATATCACCATCAAGCTTTGAAAACTTTTTTGAGTAAAAACTTCAAAATGCTTTGAATATCACCACCACAGCTTTGAAAACATTTTTCTCTCTTTTATTTCTTAACCTCTAAATGATACTATTGCATCACCCCAATATGACTTTTCAAGTTGGTACACTTTTTTTGAACTTTTATACAAAATCGTGATCTTCTTCCATCTCTTTTTGAACTTCAATTTTATGATAGGTTTGGTCTTTCCTGTCTTATATTAGTGAACATGCTCTTCATTTGCACTATTTTGATTTTTGATTTTATGACGCTTTCACTGACCACTAGCCTAAGCATTAGTTGTTCAATGAAAGAGGTGGATACAACTCTCATCCTTATTTGCAGCTACTGATGTTGCTGGTTGATGAAAAGTCAAGGATGAGGACACTGTTCAAATGAATTTCCTTGTTTTCTCAACTTCCTATGGTTTTAGCCTCCATCAGCTATGATAGAATTACTTTCTCATCTCACATATGCTATATGTTGCCCCTCTGTTAGTAAGAATATGTATTATGGGACTAGCTCTTAAAGACTAAGTACTTTGAGGTAATTGCTTTTTAGTTTGCACTCCTTGGATCTCTGGTAGAAGTGTTAGACTCATTTTAACTCATCACTTCGAGTAATGCCTCCTTTTTATATCTTGTGATTCCGTATTGTTTCACCTCAAATAGAAAAAATAACTTAAATTAGTTTGCAAAAATATGTATATGTCTTGTTAACATCAATCTTTATTATTATCGTTATATGATTATCATGGAATGAAAAATTGAAATATGGATTGATAAATGAATAAATGAACAAATGCATGAATGAATAAATGTATAAAATAATAAATATTAAATGGTATGAATTAGAGGCTAAGCAATTAGTTAAATATCTAGCTTGGAAATTATTGAAGAATTCAAATCATAACTCAATACATTATTTCATGAACCAAAATTTTTCTGTTTATCCATTATACAAAACCATATCTTCCTAAATCTTAATCATTTTTTGTTTTTTAAAACCCTATATTTACAAAAACAAGCAAGTATCCTAAAAAGTTACCTCTATAACTATTTCATTGCTTCTTGGCATTCTAGTATTTCACATAACATGATAGGAATTTAACAGCCTCATTTGACTTTGGTTTAATCTGTACTACATCAATTTTGAGTAAATCTTAAACTTTTCCATTGAATTCATCGCATTTTTCTATAGAATGCCCCCTTAATCCCATGTGGAATCCATAATGTACATTTATATCATAACATTTGGGATCAAAAGGTTCAGGGGGAGGCTTGTATATAAGAACAATGAGTTGATCCTCAGCCAAATTAAAGCGCAATTCTTTATAAGTAAATGAAAGGGAATCAAGTTCACTCCCTTGTAATCCTCTCTTAGTACGAACTTTGGAAGATGATGGAATAGCACCAGGAAAATCCAAAGGATTAGAAAATAAGCCAATCTGGGTAGATGCAAAATTAGGTGTCTTCCCTTCACTCATATCTAATAGGACACTCGATCCAACCTTTAAGTCTTCAAGTGTTAATTTGAAAATTTGTTCTTTTACCTCTTGGATCTTATGCCCCATTTCTCTGACTACTTCTTCTAATTTCTCAACCCTATTTATCAGTCCATCAAGCTGATTTTTCATTGTTCGAATTTCATTTCCATACACTCCTTCACTGGATTCCAATGTGCTGATCCTTAGCTCTAACTGATCATCCATGCCCTGATCGTTAAAATACAATAAATGGAACAATTTTAGTATATTGTGGAAATTATGAATGCATAAGCGTATAAACAAATAAAAATGTGAAACTTACAATGTAAAAAGAAATACATGAATGAATTTACAAGTTTTCACAGAATATGGATATCATAACAAATTAACAAGGGAAATAAATGAAAGTAAAATTTACTATAATAATACATCATATACTTAGTGAAATTAAATTAAAAAAAATAAAAGGTTAGAAGTGTTCCCCTATGTCTACCCAATATGGTACCCTCTAGAATTGGGTATGGCTCTAACTAGTTAAGGCCCTTACAGTTCATTACATGAAGTTTAAGTTAAATATCTAAATAGGTTCTTGAATTGCTTCCTGAGTTCATAAGGAACTGATGAGGTACTGTAGTCTTTACCCATCATGGGTTTATGTTAGAAAGGGTTTTATTAGAGTTAAAGTATTTTCCATGCTTGTAATGAGGCTAAATCCTCGAGTAAGTATAGGAATTTACACCTAGTAGGCTTTTCACTGGCACAACCAGAGGCTATCACCTCAAAAGGCAAAGCTACTTGGCCTCATCTTAAAACGTTAGGTACCTAGGCCCCCTCTATATACTAGGAGGAAAATCTATTGCATATGCAAGTGCAAGGTGTGAACAACTTACCTTTTATGACTTAACACTTCCAAAAAAAAAAACTTATCCTAAATGCCCTATAAAAATAACGCTATAAAGGAAACAAAAGGGTTAGTGAAAAATTTGAGCAATATATATCAAAATTTCATTTTAAATAAAAAATATAATAATTGTTTTTGAAAATACCAAGAATTATAGTTAAATACTAATTAAAACAAAATTAATCAAAATTTTGTTAACATATAATTAATTTTAGGCCTGACTCTTTAACTTGCCCTAATGGAGCCACCAAGCTATCGCAACAAGGCTTGGATGCGAATCCTGACCAGCCCAACTTAAAATGCTAGATGTATCCCTTGTTTCTATATATATATATTCTATTTTTAAGGGCCATATCATTATTCTTTTGTTACTATTTATTTTTTGTGTCTAGGGACTAAATTGTCGAGATGGATCGTTAATTTAACTAAACTCTAAATAATCGTTATGAAACGACCATTTATTTAGAGTCGCCACCATTCTATTTGCTAGGTGAGATTATTCACCTATCAGAGTTCATGTTTTAAGGGTTATGAAACCCATTAAAACAAACTCTAAAGTTTGTGATTATACTAGAGATAACAAAAAAGGTTCGGGAGTTCGCTATGATCACAAATAAGGATTAACCTTCTCGTGATGCCCAAAAATTAGTGCCTTATTAATCATGTGATAATTTAAATTTCATTTTAACTTGGATTGAATATTTGATGTCAAAAATTTCATAAAATAAATGTATTATGTTGCAGAAGAAAATTAGATTTTTAATGTTTTTAAAAATCAAAATATCTTTCGCTCCATTCTAGAGAACTAAAAGAACACGAAAGTTTTTATCATTCTCCTTCATACCCCACTGAAGAGTCGGTAGAATATGAAAGGTTTAAGAATCAAACTATCTTTTGTACCTTGCTGGATGATCGGAGGAATACAAAAAGTTTTATTTTTCCAAAGTTTGAAAAATCCTAATTTTCATTTTGAAAAGGATATCTCATTACTAAAATAATCTGTACAATCCCTCTTATGTTTTGGAAAAAATTTCACGTAGTATTTTAACATTGGAGACATTGCCTTGATTTAAAAAATTTAATTTTTATTTAAGTAATAATAATAAATAACTTAAGACTCAATTGAGACAAAACGTACTAAACATGACTCTAAAGATCCAATTATAGTTGATTTAACCTATATGTCCCCTAAAATACTCCTTTGACATAAAAATATCCCGATAACCTTAAAGGACTCAGTTCTAAAATAAATTAATAAAATGTTACTAAGGAGTGCCTTCAACATATAAGTATTCTAGTACCCTAAAAGATTCTATAACCTTATAGAAAAATGAACCTATTCTTACTTTACAATTTCAACGTTAAAGTATCTTGGTGATCACAAAAGACTTGGTTCTAATGTAAAATACTCAAATGTCCCTAAAGTTTACTTTCTACATAGAAGTATCCGTGTAACCCTAAAAGACCCAATACCCTTATAAAAAGATAAACCTATCCCTATTATGCACCTTCAACATATAAGTATCCCAGTGTTCATAAAGGACTTGATTCTAAGGAAAACTACCAAAATATCCTTAGGGTGTATCTTCGACCTATAAATATCTCAGTAGCCTAGTGGGCTAGATGACATTGTAAATAAACAAACTTTTTCCCACTATACACCTTCGACATAGAAGTATCCGGATAATCACATAAGACTTTGTTCTAAAAAATTAAAAAAATACCCCTAACCTGTAAGTATCCCAGTCATCTAGAGGACTAAAAAATGATATGAAATAACATTTATACCTTCCATGAGTAATTTAAATATTAAGATTTACATAAAATGCAAAAAATTGCTAATAGGCCCTTAAACTTTTCAAAATTGCATATCACACCCTAACGAGAAACCAAAAGAATACGAAAAGTTTTAATTTTTTCTACACCCTTCTGGAAGATAGGAGGAATGCCGAAAATATTCTTAAAACGTCAAAAATATTATATTAACTCTGAAATATAAGATTTTGTAAATGACCCCTAAAATTTTCTAATTTTTTAATTTAGTCCCTCTATGAAATAAACTCATAATTAAACACAAAATTCATCACAAAAAAATTATAGAAATTATGTCAAAAATCATACGAAGTATTCGGCCAAGTACCTATGGCCTTAAAACAAAAATTTTACAATTTTACAAATAAATCCCTAAACTTTTAAAATTACAAAATAACTCCAAAATAGGAAAAATTGTATAAAGCACATTCAAATATATTAAACTAACCAAGAAACACCTTTAAGGGTGTCCAAAAGCAATCAGTCGAGCTTATATGGCCTAGAAAAATTCTTTACAGTTTAGTCCTTATTTTTTATATAATTACAACATAACCTAAAAGATTAAAACATCACAAAATCATCAAGGTCAAATTCAGCTAAGCTTGGAATGAACCTTTCAACGCCTTAAAAAATTTGGGAAAGTTATTCTTAGGCCCCTAAATTTTTCAAACTTTACAAAAGACTCCAAAATATCAAGAAAAATCAAGAAATAAAATAAATACAAGGTCATATATCATTCAACCAACATTATATTTGAACTTATATACATGTCATATTTTTACCAAGCTAAAATATGCATAAAATCAATATCAATAATGAATAAATCAACAAAAACCAACATGAAAGTTGTTAAGAAAAATAACAAAAAAATATATACATAAAAATAATAATATTTCAACTAAAAGGAAGAAAAGTGAATGAAAGTAACAAAAACTAAAGATTTAGTAGAAGAATATACTTAAAAAAGCATTAAAAAACCTAAAAATTTAGTGATTTTCTTGTATTTTTTCCTCCAACCTAAATTCTTCAAATAAAGGAAACCATCCCTTATTTATAGGGGATGGAGGTCGGACAAAGGTTGCAAAAAAAGCCCTTGGCCGAAATCATCCTAAAAAATTCTAGGATTTGTTCCTTTTTAGTTTTATTTAATATTTATTTTATTTATTTTTTGAAATCTTGATTTAATTTAAATCAATTTTTTTTCACTTTATGGATTTCATCATGCATGACATCCTAGAGAAATGAAAGAGAAATTAATTTGAATAATCAAATTATAGGGATCAAATTGTGACAAATTAAAAAATTATGTACTAAAAAAATAAAATTTTACAAAACAAATGTAATTCATAATTTAATCAAAATAAGGTTCTTGGACATGTTAAAACAACAAAAATAGGCTCATTGGGCTTGTCAAAAAATTAATGGGCTTATCAAGCCTATTAAAAAAATTTATAGTTTTAAAGCCAATGAAATGGAAAAAAAATTGGCCAATTAAAAATAAGTTAATAAAATTTCCATATAAAAATTCAAAAAGGAATTTTTAAAAAATCTTCCTTGCAGGAAAAGGCAATTAAAAATTCTAATTTGTAAAATTTTACGAGTAAAAACCTTTTCAAGAGAAAATTATCATTTGGATAAAATTCAAAACTAATAAAACAAATTGAATTTTTTAAAAAATGATTTAATATGAATTTAATAAAAATATTTAAAGAATTTTAAAAATATAAACTCTAAAAAAGCCTTTAAAAAAAATTTAGGGAGTATAAAACTCTGTATCTTAGAAACATGGAAAATTTTTATAATATGTTCGAATTTTATAAAAATAAAGTTTTTCCAACACATTAATCAAAATATTTATTTATAAAAATGATAAAGATGAAAGCTTGACATCCAAAACAATTTTTACCCTGAAACTAGACTATATCAAAAGGAAAGATACTCCTCACTCGATAATTTTATTTTGAAACTTAAGCTCTGTTTTATTTTTTATTCTTACATTTATAATTCAAGCAATTAAAATTAGGAAATGGAATAACTCATATAACTGATTTAATGAAGGGCAAGGTAAAACAAAATTATTTTATCACTAAAATCTTTTTCTTGGTGCTACAGTTAATGTGTCTGCAAATGTTTTCTTAGTGGTAACTTCAATGTTAGATTCATGGATTTATTTCAAAGGTGTTTCAACATGCTTTAAGGATATCAAAGGCCAAAGTTGAAAATATAAAGGAGGTTTGGAATGTCTAACAAATTAAAAATAGCACAAAAGCTTTAGGGTAAATCAATTTAACTAAGTATAATAACTGATCTTCTTCTTATTATTATTAACTTTGATTTTCACTTAAGCACACAAGGAAATCATCAAGAAAGGATTCATCAACATAATAAATATCACAACATACCCCCCACCTCTTTGCGAAGGAAGTTTACACAACTTAAAATTATGTTTCTTCTCGTCCGAGACTCTATGGGCATGAGAAAGAATGGATTCTCAACTCATAATCGTTAAAAGAGACCATCAGATGAATCGCTAGTCCTACCTAGATTGCCATTAAGAGTGGCCAATGCTTGGAGTTACTATCGATCATTTGGTCTAGTGTGATTGGATACTTATTAAAATCAATGTTTTAAGGTATGAAACTAATTAGATGCCTATTAAAATCAACATTTTGAGTTATGAAACTTGAAATATTAATTCCAAGGTCTATGAGGTCTAGAGATTAGTCGATTATGCATGGGAAAGTACGAACACCCTTACGACGCTTGAAATCGATACCAGTTACATCTGTTTTGATTTCCTCAATTTTGACTTGTCATTATTTTGACATAACTCCCTTTTAATGCATGAATTTCATTTAAAATAATAAAATTAGGTTTTCGAGAAAATTTTAATCTCATATATGCTCTGGAGAGGTGGGAAACATAAAGATTTTTTTTTACTAAAAATGATCTTCGAATTTGATTTTTAAAAATTGAATATTCCGTGTCAAGTACTGGAGAGATACGGACATCACAAAGTAAAATGTGTTAGCAAGACGAAAAGAATATGATAAATATATCATAAAAAACACAAAAAGAATAGAAAAGGAAGGACAATTGAGATATATCTCGTTATTATCTTTAATTATTGGGGAATAACTTGAACGATAATTTTAAGATGCATTTAGGCTCGGTGGTAGCTTAAGGTGTGCAAAAAAAGGTTTTGATTAAAAAGGTCTAGGGAAGTCCATGAGAGAGAAAATTTAGATTTTTCAGTGAAAAGCAAGGTTAGAATATCCTTTTGGAAAATGGGGTTGGAATATGCCCAATAGTGAAGATTTTACATAATTTCAAAAAAAAGTTTTGATTAGAAGGTCCATGAATGTTCAAAAGAGATAATTCAAAATTTTGAGTGAAAAGTAGGGTTAAAGTGTCCCTAAGAGTAGATTTAGATATTCTAAAAAAAATGGAATATAGTTTTTAATGCAGATAAGTATTTCAAAATTAAAATCATTAATTTAAATAAAAGATAAAATTAATTTATTGTTGTGTTTTGGCTTTCATCCAAGCCTCGTGGGATCCGTTTGGTGACACATAACTCTATGGGGAATTAATTGGATGCATTTCAAGGCATTCAAATGCCTCGAAAAGTGGTTGGGGAAATTTTGTTTAATTTTTCTTAAACATAGCATCGCGCTATCCACTTTCTTGAATTTATTCTAGGTTTGTTTAAAGGTTTTAGGGGCCAAGTAAGGTACCTTTGGAAAGGTAACTTAATTAAGATTGACTTAAAAACATCCCAAAAATCTAAAAAAATCATTCTCTAGGTGAAATCGATTTTTGAAATTGGGTTTGATTCAGCATTGGCAGCACATGTAGCAGAAAAGGTGTAATGAACTTTGAAAAATCACTCTAGATTCATTTGGAATCATTAAATTGTAAACATTACCCTTTTGGAAAATGGATTTTATGAAAATTTTGGGGAAAATATTTGAAAATCTGGGAAAATCATCTGGTAGGTCGATATGGCCCTAACAAAATATAAATTATAGATGCTAGGGGTTCCAAATAGCAAAATTTTGAAAAATCATAACTCCCTCATCTGAAATAATCTGAGAGCAAACAAAACACCCTTAGAAAGGTAATTTAATGCCTTTTTAGGAAAAATCATAAAATTCATGTTGTTTAGGGTTTGAAAATGATTTTTCAAGTTAAGAACCCAGTGCTATTATGGTAAAATAGGGGGATTATCTATTTTTTAGGTTTTCTAGGACTAGGCTCGATTTACGAACATCCAAATGTCCATAACAAAAGGGGTAGTGACAGCGACTTCGTAAGCTCATTCACAAAATCGCAGAGTATTTTGAGACGATGGAATAGCCTATTAACCAAAGTCACTAGCAAAGGGCATTAGACCTAAAAATTAAAGAAAAAATACTTAGAAACAAGTAAAAAAGATGTTTTATTTGGAAAATTAGGATATTTAACTTCATTTAACCATGAATCCAGTCATGAAGAACTTGCTTTTTCTCTAAGATTGGAAGACTAATTAATAAAAAAACATTAAGTCATGTTAATCTCCATTTTTTGAAGGTAATATGGACTCAACTTAGGGGTTTAAAAAATCAACATAGGCACACATCAAAGAAGCATTATCACAAACACTTGATAAACTAAAAATCATGTCAATAATATCAAGCACCTTTCAACAATCAGCATAGCCATACATTAAAGAAGCGTTATCACAAACACTTGGTAAACTAAAATTATGTCCAGAATATCAAGCACCCATGGCATGAAACAAGCGTCATTGAAAAACCTTTAACAAGTAAACCATGTTCAAAATGCAAACAACCATCTAAATGTGAACATTTATAAAGTGTGAATCATGATTTAAAATGAAACATAATACCAAAGGCAAAATAAACGTGGGCTGGTTAAACATGCAAATGTATATAAAAAAAAGGCACAATTTCAAAATCATCAATATACCACAACAACCCATAAATCATGAGATCAAGTCAAGTAATATAAAAAAATGCATGGATCCTAGTGAATAAGGCCAAGGTTACATGGAAATAGTTAAATAAAACTGACATTTTGATGAAATAAAAATATCAAAGGTAAAAAGAAAAAAGTAGAAAATATACTAGCAAACTTTGCTTTCCCTTTGACTTTTATACCTTTCGGCTAAACCCCACCTCCTTTAATGCTTGAGCCTAATTTTTTTCTTTTTTTTTTGTCATAAACTTTGGCTCATGAGAATAAAATAAAAATGGTGCCTGAACGTGTGGCGTGAGAATCAAAAAAATGTTAGGGGTTACTTTTGTTTTGGTTACTAATGATGAGCATAGGAAATGAAGAGATTTATCTTTTGGAGGCATGAATGTGAATGAATGTTCTAGCAATTAATGAAAGCATGGTATTTAAATTGGAACATTGTTGGCCACACCAATACCTAGGGTACGAGGATAATTTTGTATTGGAAGAATTCCAAAAAAGGGAAATCTAACAGAAATAAAGAAAAAAAGGTGAAATCTAGGAAATTAATTAAAAAATTAATTAACAAAAATAATTAAAGGGAAATAAAAGTTACTATTATGCCTTTAATGAGACTTAAAATTTTTGTCCAAATTTCTCTCTCTCGACAATAGTAGCTGAGAAGAAGCCTTCATATAGAAATAGATCATCTCCTAAATTTGCTCTATACACGTTTCAACCTAACCTCAATTTCTTATAAATTTCCATCACCAACTCTGTTCCAATCCCAATTAACAAAACCCACTATGTTTGGAGCTGATTTACACAGGATTTTCGATGTCATTTTCTAGTTAGTGTTGGTCAATCTCAAAAAATTTAGGAGTGGCGACATATCTAGATTCCATAATTTTAGAGAAAGTGAAATTGCAAAGAAGTTAAGGTATGATGTCGATATGGTTTAATGTTAAATAGAATTATCAGAAAAAAATTTTGGCTTTCTTTTGTGGCATAATCTATTTAGAGGTAGTTGTAAAAAAGATTTCATAATTGTACGATTTAGGTATATGTTCAGCAGGACATACAAAGAAAAGAAGGTGGAAATATATGATAAGAAAAATTTTATGTATGATCAGTAGGACATATTTAGTAGTATAATGTTAAAAAAAAATTTAAAAACCAAAGATATATGTACAATTATAAGAGTTAGTGCTACTGTATGTATAAAGGTGTAGTTATGAGATACATTTCCCATGGAAGTATAAGCTATGAATGCTGTAACTCCATTAGTAGTGGTTGCATATTTGGGGTGAGAGATGGTGCAATTGTTAGAACTTAGCAACCAAAATTAATTAACATAGAAAATTTTAAGTTATGACTTTTAGTATACAATGTACTATTAATTGTTAGTAAAATTAGATTACGATTTTAACAAAGTGTTTTAATTCTAAAAAGTTGTTGTCAATATATATATATATATACATCAGTCTAGATTTATAACTGCATAATATTTGTAGGTGTAACATAAAACGAAGGCACATATGGATCAAAGTCATCAGAGGAGAGCAAAAAAGAAAACAAATGTTGAGGCAAAGTTATTTCTCCTCTGACTATATGGATGAATGTACAACTTTTTGGCAATTTTAGCTGACATAAGACCCTGCAAAATTGTAGCCCTTTATAAAGTAAGCACTTGTTGCAACCCTAATAGTTTGTTTAGGTTAATGATGGATGTCGATATCCATGATGATAGAAAGGAGAATGCACTTAAAGAAATAGGTTTTCATGGTTCTTTCAGTTTGAGAGTTACCTTTTTACGTCACCCATTATTTATATGGTTCATTAAACATTTTGATATAGTAAATAATGCTTTGACATGGCCAAACCATGTTATTGCAATTAGGGATATTGATATAGGAGTAGAGTTTGGCATTCCCTATAGTGGGGTAGTAGTGACCAAAGAATCTGTATATGAGAGTGATGAGATAAAGGTATGGTGCAGTAGGGTGTTATCTTCAAATTCATTATCGGATGTTGAAGATCTGTTAGGCACGTAACAGATTTAGATGATTGGAAGAGGTTGTTTGTGTTGTATATGATAGGGTCCATTTTAGCATCGAGTAGTAGGGTAAAGGTTAATTCAAAGCTCGTAAAGATCATCTTCAATCTAGCACAAATAAAGTTATATAATTGGGGTGGGTTCACCTTGAAGCACCTGGTTTACGCTGTTAAGAAGCATAAAAGAAGAAAACACACAACATGGCTGACCAGCTGCATCCTATTTCTTCAGGTATAAAAAATTATGCTTTAGTGACTGATTTCAATATATGACATTATCCGAGTAAGCATAAATTAGAGATATAATATTAAAATTTTTTCATAGATGTTTTACTTAGATAGGATTGTCTTATCCAAAAGATGCATACGTCATGCTATGCCTTGGATAAGTGGATAGGATGATGACTCGATCAAGAGACGTATACAGCTAGAGGAAGAAGATGGTGGATATGGTTCCGGGCAGGTAACTAGAGTGCTATCAGTAAAAGATATTTTTTTCAGTTATCAGTTAAACAGTTGTGCATTAAAGCAACGAACTGAATATTTGCAGTAGTTACAAATGTTATACCATAACTATTATGTAATTATGTTTGCAGGTTGTAAGCAACATTGAACCTGTGAGGGACAAAAGTGGTAAGGGAAATGAATCCATGCAATTGGATCTGAAGGTGACGGTAAGTTTAATTTTCTTTTTTCTTATTTAACCTATAAATTGTAAACATTGAATGTTATTAACAATTAACATCGATAAGTATGCCAGCTATGTTTTATACAATTTTTTGTAATATATTGGTAATTCAGTCTTTGTCAACTAATGTATGGTAAAAATAACCTTATGATGTAGGTTATATTGCAAAGATTAGGTTAAGAACTGATGAGATAATGAAACAGAACCACAAGATTGCAAGCTTACACAAAGATAATCTCCTAGATATGATGGCACTGGTGAAGCTGTCATCATCACATGGGAATAGTGCAATGGCAGATACTGCAAATAAAATAGAGTAGCCGAGGTAAAGAGAGGTGATCAGTGATATAGAACCATCCTCATCACGTCAGTTTAGACCATTCAAGACTAGTTGCATTCTAAAGTAAATATGCTGCTTGTCTTTTAAAAGTCAAAATGTCAAAGGAGGTGTAATAGAGGATGAGGTGTTTGATATGGCAGAGGAAGAAATACGTGGTGATCCTAATGTAAGCATGATTAGAAGTTCTTCACATATTCGTAGGGTTGTTCGGGTAGCTGCCAATCTTTGATCACCATATTTGCTTAGTTTGCCACTTGACTCATTGATGAAACTCAAAAAAGCTGTGGTGGAGTATGCATAGGATGAAATTTTACCCATGTAGTAAGTTTAGCATACTTATTGTACATTAGTCGTGCTTACATTTAAAAGCATTGTAACATATGCATTACACTATGTTATAGTGAATCACTCTGCCAAATGCATGGCTGGGATCTAACAACGACAAACATGATATCATTAGCGAAATCCTATTGGGTCAGCAATATGGTAAGTTAAACTTGTCTTTTGTACATATGGCATTACATAAATTTGTATATTTTCATGATGAGCATATGTTTATCTACATATATTTCAGGTAGTGGAGATATTTGTATGCATGATTAATGCGAAGAAAGTCTACGCAAGCAAGAAATCAAAGCTGTGTAGGGTTGTTCTGACCTCCCATTTGGTAGTATGATTTTGGCCTTGTGATGACAATCTTATATCAAAATACACAGGTTTCATTGAATGTTTGTTGTTATAGTTAGCAAATGTTAATATGCAATGACGTTATCATGTAAGGTTCCATTCTACACTACAATATTAGAGGACAGATAAGCCAACATGATATCATGACTTTTTTGGTAATTTTATAATGGTTGAACTGTATAACACTGAAAAACTAGAGCTTAACTGGTAGGTTATAATTATGCATGTAAGGCTAATTAAGTTGTTTGTATATGTAAATAACTATGATTTATTCTCAATGCTTTATATAATGGTTAGATATGTTTGCCGTTATGTGCAAACAATCATTAGATTGCATATTGCATTAATACGATCTTTTTTTAGATTAAAGTTGTTGATTCCAGAAGATCGAGACTAGGGGGATCACTTTCGATTCCCTAGACAAATGTTTAATGTCTAAGAAAACATAACTTATAGTAACCTCATCTGAGGTGATAAGTTTAGGATAAAGTTGATGGTAATACTGACATGATATATGCTCCCACTTGCAGCAGAAGTATTTACCTGCTTTGTTGTATGAGTGGAACCATCCAACTGCAGATGTTGTTCAGTAGTACAAAGAGAGATATGCCAAATTGGAATGGCAGTCAGGTGACGAGTAAATCTTTAATCGCTTATTAAAATATTAGTTTGGGTCTATTTGTTTCAGGTTCTGTGTTTATAGTAGGTTTAGACTTAACTTGTTTTTTCATTATATTATGGATCTGATGACTATAGGGTATTCTTAATTAAGCATTTACAAGGTTAGAATGGCCGAGTCACTCTGCCATTGAATCGGGTGAGTGTGCAGTGCATAAGATTCACTCTTTACTTCTAGTGGTAACTATTATTTGTGTGATAGCGAATGCGTTGGCTTATGTAAAAGCTGATGTCAAGAAGTACAGACTGAAACTCTTAACGCAATTAATGTTGGACCTAAGGAATACAGAAAATTATAGAGTACTAAACATGTTGGCTACTGTTTAGGGCGTATAAAGTGTACATAGGATTGACATGAACAATTCAAAATTGGGGCAGGATTTGTAAGTGTCTAAGGTCACCAACAGTATAGTTTAAATTCTTTGAATAATGTACAGGAATGCTTCAGGAATTATATTATATGTTATTATATTATATTATATCAATCCATCTTTCAATTTTTGTAATTATCCACTTATGCTTGTATATGTCCTTGATATTAATCCATTTATACCAGTAGATAAATATACTAGCTATTATCCATACTATCTACATGGCCCTGTTGAAACTTATTTGTACATTTGAAGTGAGAATTTGTTTGCATATAGGGTATGACCTAATTTTCTTGACATCTTTCTTTACCAGTTAAGTGATGGTTGTCTTATGAGAAAATAGCTCTACTAATTTGGTGTGATAGTGGTTGTCATATGTCCATTCACTTATATTCATTCCAGTTTTATGTTGCTAACTGTATGAACATTTCACCATAACTACAATTTGGCTCGTTGTTCCAGTAAATCTAATATGTATACTATGCTATTCTCATTGAACATTTAGGAATTTTGAAATGTGAATTCAGTTATTACCATATGAGGATTTAGTTACTGTGCCAAATATCTTTCATAACTTGGACAACTGATAAAAATTTACGATCATATGTACATTTATATATAATTAAACTAAAAACTTTGAAAATACAAAGGTCTTTTCAAAATATTAATCAACCAAACGACAGATGTTTGACATGATGCGGCATTTTCCAGAAGAAAGTTATAAGGTAATGGTTTGACGAGTTTGTAACCAATCTAATAATGAATTTATATTCAATATAATCTCTATATTCTTTATTCTGTAGTGATCATAACAAATCAGTTCACAAAAACTGATATTAAGCCTATGAAATAGAGATTTATTTTTTATCCATAAATTTTCTCCATTAATTATCCATTTCTAACATGTGTTAGTAGTGAAAGGTATGAAAGTAACTGTTGTAACCCCCCAACTGTCCATGTCCTCAACCTTAATATATATAGCAACATTGGAGTCCTTAGTCAAATCATATCCATTTTATCTCTCCTTTTTTTTGTATTCACAGTAACTACTGATAAGTATCTGTGTGTAGTCTTTGGTTGCAACCCAATGGAAATCATCTCAATTGCCTTTTATGAACTTTTGCGAAAGGTTGCTGACGCATGTGGATATGGTACTCCAATTTATCGGGTTGTATGCAATGCAAAGAATGAATACAGGGCAGTTATTCATACTATGCCACTACATGAGTCAAAGAACTTAACCAATATTTTAGTGGAAAATGACTTTTAGGAAGATTAGAAGGGAGTAGAAACATCAACCATTAAGAATGCGATTACTTATATGAAAGCATGTTTCAGCTTTAAGATCGATGACTACAACTATGACATGTTTGAACATTACAATAAATAGAAAATGATTGACACGGTACAACAATCCCTTATAAAAAAACTCCAATAGACCCATCAGTTGTATATGGATAAATATAATGCTGAGTTGGAGGCAAGAATCAAGATGAAGCTTAAAGTGATGCAGAAACTTAAATCTATGTTAGATACGCTTAAATAGATTTAAGGTTTGGCATGCCAGGTTATACATATTCAACGTTTATATCCAGGGTAGGGGTATATGTATTAAGTTTTCAGTATATTTGCATTTTTATTGTTCTCAGTCTTTGTACATGGTTATTCGCAGCATCCTTTATATTATTAGAGTAATATATAATGCTAACAAATTTAAAAACTATGTACATGGATATCAGAACGAACTCAACACTTCTTAAACCATAAGTTTGTGTGCAACTTGAAAACTTCAAATATGGAAACTTCATATCCATTCAAACAAAGGTCATAAACAGGTGGAAAAATACAATTTTATAATTTATTATAATTGTGCGATATATTAAAAGTTCATTTCTATTGCTGTAAGCATTTCACTGTACAGGTATAACTAACCAAAACCATCAAGTAAGAATATAAGGAAGTGATTAGCTTAATGAGCTTAATAGAGACAATAATTGAATGTTCATATATTAATTATGATGCAGTTCATCTTAAACACCTAATAGCTCATGAGTAAAACTCTTAATCCTTGTGTCCCTTATTGATAAGGTCTTGACAAAATCGATTGTGCCATACGAAGTTTGAGACATTTTCTAGTTTTGCCAACCAAATATACTCTAAGCGATCCCCCAATGGCTGCGTATGTGAAAGCAATTATGTTAGTACAACATGATCTATTTATGTAAATGACATGTAATAATCGAATGTACACTAACTATTTATCTGTAATCAATTTGCAACTCACCCAATGAAGCATCATGCTCATCCTTAAATTTGTATGCATACAAGAATATTGCATTATGTGTCTACATAACATTGGAAAATGTCAAAATCATCCAATCATGCAAATAGAATCAATGGGAATGGGAAAATAATTGATGAGTTAATTCCTACGCATATCTCATGATCATCTATTCATGATATGACTTATAGGATTTAGCAACGATTTATAAGGAGTGTCATCCAACAACAATGTGTTTGACTCATCATAAACCTTTTCCCTAAGGCTATCGCATTTGTCCTTCAGATTCCATAGATCCTTAAATAAAAACAACTTCACAGGGTTGTCCACTGTGCTATATTTTGTTTTTGTACAGTGGTACACATCCTAGAAAATAAGAAATCGATTTGTTAGATTCAAGATTACTTGATTGCCATATCGATTTGTTAGATTCAAGATTACTTGATTGCCATACTTTTCACATAATTGGATCGAAGATTACTTGATCACCTAGCAACTACATCAATGCCTTCCAAGTTTTTCCTACTTCTTAACATATAATATAATGATTTAGTGTCTCAACTATAAATAAAGAGATTTAATGCAAATCTTACTTGCTTCTGGATGACCAAACCCTAACTTTAAAGGTATCAAAGTAGAACCATATGAAATCCTCACAGAATGGTCTCTGTGAAACGAGAAATCATGTAATTTCACCATAACAAGTGTAAGATGGATATGAAGTTAACAGCTAATTGTATGGCATTTTGTTAATGATGACTACTATGATAGGTGAACATGGTATTGAAAGGTTTGCCTTACAAGTGCAGGAGCAGATTTTTTGCCCTTTGAAATTTGGTGGACACTTTGAGGAGTGCACTATATTTGCCACTACATGTTAACATCAAGGAGAATGAGTTTCTTGGTATTTCGTTCCAGCTATCGAATATTATTATTAAGTCCCTATCATTCACAGTAAATGAAGATCATTGCTTAGTCTATATATGGTAATACAGTCTACTGTAATCCATAAGTGAACTACGTAAAGGCGAGGATAACAGAAAAATAACATCATTTAAGATCATTAATTTTAAACTGCCATATATGAAAAAAGGGAACTTTTACATACCTGATCATCCCATGAGCGCCCTTCCTCAACAATGGCAGTGATGTCTTCGTTTGTAGTCACTCCTGAACAAGTAAATTTGGTAAATAAGTTAGGTATAACCTCATCTCCGACAAAGTTAAGGAGATAACCAATAACCAATTTGTCTGCCTATGCTCCCCATATTTGATCTCGTTAATGCCATGTGTTTCTTCATTTTGTCCATTTTTTTCCTTAGTGTCTCTATGTTTTTCCAGACCATGCTAGTGGTTGGACAGTCTTTACTTCTAGAAAGTAGGCTTGAAACGTCTATCATTAAAGGTCCAGGATAATCTGACCTTTTCTTATCCTTTCCTTTTGCCACATTCAATCCATTCCCTTCATCCAAGGCAAAGCTAGATTTATTTAGGCTTGCCTGCCCTATTGCATAAGTCTTAAAGACTAAAGTTTTTATTTCATTGGTGCAACAAACTCCATAATATAGTAACTTAGATATAAGGGATGCATATGGAAGGATTGTCCTATTACTATGGTAAGCAGCCCCGATTTTTGAAGGAATTATGAAATATAATCTCGGATTTTTAACTCTCATCAAGCAAGACATAAGCCATATGTCTTCATGACTCATCATGGCAAATTTCCCTCTTTTGGGGATCAATATGTGAACTATCAAATCAACAGTCTTTCATGTATATTCAGGCTGTTAGCATTAGTCTTAATACATTGTAGAGAGGAGTCCCTAAAGACGACCTTAGCATGATCTAATATGCTCCCACTTATATACGATTCACACTGACTATAGGGCGTAAAATCCAAACCAAATGCCTCATAGAAACTTCTTGGACTGACCAATATTTGCTTCCCTTCAAAATATGTGCGGAATATACTAACATCTAAAATTTCAATAAGGTTGTCAAAATGTTCTTCTACAGTATCATTTCTTCCTATATCAATGTTATTGTAAAATAATTAGACTAATCTCTCATAGTACTAAATTGATGGTGCCTGTAAATTTTTTAACCAATAGAGTTTCAATGTATCGAAGTATGGAAAATTGATCTATTGCAAAAACCTTACATTAATATGTCTCCTTTTTATCACCTTTTTTGATCCAAAACGATCACTCAAGTGGCATTCTTACTCCAAAAAGTTGAAGTCGTTTATGGATTTCCAGGTGAAGCTTGTGTAAGGGGGTCAATTCCATTATCTTTTACTGCTAGGTCAACTATCTGGTTCTATTTCGATTAAAAAGCTCTCTTCCAACAGTAACTCTTCGATGCCATGTCCGAATTAGCGACTGTCTAACATTTCCATTCCTGGTGGGTTTCATTAAAATGCAATGATCACTGTAACACAAGGGATTTGTGTTTGGGGGGTTCTGAGCAGTCAGTCCTTCAGTTTATTTTTTGTAAGAGGTGTCGATTCAAGCAAAATGCGCGAGCTAGTTTTTAACCTCATAGAGCGGGTTTCTTCTTAAATGGGAATAGGGTTTTAAGTTAATAAGTCTGTTGCCATCCTATGTGGGAGCCAGTTCGTAAAGGTCTTGAATGGGAAAGTTTAAAAGGAAGTTGGTTCATAGAGAACTATACATCTAACATACAATAGCTTTTAAAACATTTTTTAATTTTGATAATGCATTCAGATATCAGATCTTATTATCACATTTTAGGCTTATAGTCAAATCCACCCTAAAACTCATTAATGAAAAATATCTATAATTGTTAATAATTATTAAAATGGATATCCTAATCATAGTTACAATGGAACGAGTTACAGTAAACTATGGTTATAGCCCATTCATTTGGGGTTTGCCTAGTTGGACTATCATGATGTTTATGCTCCCCATTCAGTTTACCATATTATCTTCTGCTATAAATATCCATTGTCCATGTATATGCCTATTTGCTTTGCTTACTTAGAAAGCTTCCCTCTAAATAGAGAATGCACCATTCCTTTCATCCCAAGTCTATCTGTACAACTAGGTATGGAAAGGGTTTGGCTCTTTTCTCCATAATGTCATATAGGAATTACTCTCTTCCTACCTAACATTTAAACTACATCAGCTACTTCCTCTTTCGGAGTGCCTGATGATAACTTCCTTGATGTAGTGTCTATGAGATGTGTACAATCTAAAGCCCTCTTTATAATTATTTGCATGCATCATATCTTTAAAATAGAATATGGTCATTTCCATTCATGGAATTTGTCATGTATTTCCTACTTCTTAATACCCAAAAAGTCAAAGTTGCATGCGTACAAATTTGAGGGTTTCATACTTAAATATCTAATTATATGTTAATGTATGTAATGTAGAAAGAGTCCCCTTAAAGTGATGTTGCATTTAATGCATAATAGACTGAACTTGTGATGACTTCATTCGCTCTAAACAAATGAGTTTATTGTTATTGCCATATTAATGGCAAGATCGTTGTTACCGGCAACTCTATCGAATGCCTTGATAAATCAACAGTTAGGGTGATGATTGATGAGACCTTAACTTTTTCGACATTATGCAGATAGGTTAGGCATAAACTGTCGATAAACTTTGAACATCATATTATCATATAAACATTGGACTTTAACCCAACGTTGCTCAACTCCAAACAAATGAATTTATTATTATTGCCATATTAATGGCAAGATCATCTTTACTGGCAACTTTATCGAATACCATGATGGATCTACACTTGGGGTGATGATCGTTAAGACCTTAACTATCTCAAAATTATGCAGATAGATTGGGTATAAACTGTTAGTGAACTTTAACCATCATATTATCAGATATACATTAGACTTTAACCCAACTTTGCTCATAGATTTAGTTAATGATGCTAGTTTGAAAGATTTGATAGAGTTTAATGACAAGAAGTTAAATTTGTGTATATTGGAAAATGGCAATTCTGATCCCCATAAAGAGGATAGGACATCCGCTTAACCCATTAATGCCATGTACCCAAGATGAGTATGAAGATTTCTCCCACTATTTTCTAATTTCACCTTTATTGATCGTTAGCATAATGAGCTTATAGTTTTTGTTGTACACATGACATATACAATGGTCCTGCGGATAATGAAGGCTTCCACAGAAACACTGTGACGGTGGATGCAACAAGTATAATTTCATTTGTTGATTGTGAAGGGGATTTTATCTCAGCTGTTGTAATAGATTCTACTATTTCAATGAAAAATCGATTTGTCAGTGACATCTGAAAAGATAAGATCATTGGCAGCAGCCAAACTTTCAAAAATGCACTTGTATTGAGGCTTATGCTTTATCAGTACAGTGTCGTAAATGGATTTTCATATACCTTCAAGAAGGATAGCAAGTCATTCATAAGTGTCGATTGCAGGGCAAAGGGATGGCTTTGGCATTTAACAGCGCATAGGATAAGAGCAACAAAATTTATGGTAGTGGATACCTTTATAGATCAAAATAACCAAAATACTCAAGATATGATCTTAGGAAGGCCTCAAACAAAGTCCAAGTTTGTAGCTGCCATCATATCACAGAAGTTGAATTTACAGCCTGATATTACTCCACATCAAATTTGGATAGCATTTAAAGCCGATTGTGGAATTCGAATGACATACAAATAGGCCTAGTTATGTAAAAAGCATTCCATGAAGATGTTGCAAGGGAAGGCCTAGGACTCATACAGATTAGTACCATGGATGTGCGAATAGATTCGAGATACAGACCCTCAAAGTGTTGCCATGTGTACGTTTGATTTAGAACAGGATTTTAAGCAATTGTTTATATCTATGGATGCAACATTGTCGATTTTCTGAATGGCTGCAAAGGGTTGGTTTTTATTGATGGCTGCCACTTGAGTGGTCCTTATAAAGGCACTTTATTATCAGTTAACTCCATTGATGCAAATAATTAGCTTTTTCCTTTGGCATTTGCAGTGGTCAGCTTTGAGAGTTTGGAAGATTGGATGTGGTCCTTAAAGAACCTAAAGTCTAATGTTAAGAGGCATGTATCCATTACCATAATATCCGATAGGCACTAAAATATCATTACAGCCATAGGTACGATATACAGCATAACCTTCCATGCATGCTGTTATCGACATATCAAGGAAAACTTCAGTTCTAAAGTTGAGAAAATGATGGTCAGTGGGAAAAATGTGAAAGAGTAGGCACTTCAATTATTAGACATTGTGGTCTATGCAAGACTAGAATTAGATTACAACGTTGCAATAAATAATTTGGCCACATATAAAAAAGAGCTAGCTAAATGGGTGGTAAACAACCAACCTGGACATTGGATGATGTCCAAGTTTGAGCCTCATTATTGGGACCACATAACAACAAATGTCATGGAATCATTCAGTGCATGGTTAGTTTAAGAAATAAGGCACAACATAATTAGCCTCATAAATGAGCATAGAGAGAAGTTGGCCTCCAAACTTTATAAATCCAAATCCAAGATCCAAAATTAGAAAAATGGAATGGGGCTTGTTGTGGATCGAAATTATAGGAGAATTTTGCTAGAGGTAAATATTTCAACATCTCTCTTTACAGCGATTTCAAGGCTAACATCAATCAAAGAGGGAAAAACGTGGTCGTAGACTTGGCTAGCCGAGAATGCATCTACTTAGCTTGGCAATTAAGTGGATTGCCTTATGCTCATGCATATGCCATAACAGATGCAAAACATGGAAACCTATATGCATTTGTCGAGGATTGTTATACATTATATACACATGAGTGGATTTATCCTGTGAGCATGGCTCCGATTGAAACTCATAACCTGCCATATATGCCTTCATCGGATAGGGATGCCTATCATATAACCTTAAAGCCACCTTTGACGAAAAGGCCACCAATAAGGCCAAAAATGAAGCGAGTAGAATCTCAATTCACTAAGAAACATCCTATACAATGTTCAAAATGTAGGCAAGTTGGCCATAATCGTGCTTTATGTAGATCACCAAATCCATGTAATCTATAGAAAATGTTATCATTAGATGAAAAAGTTTCATACGTAGGCGAAAGAATATAGACCATGGGCTAGCATCATTTTGGAAGTAATATTTTATATTTTTTGGCACATTGGATACAATGTGAATGTGGTAGATATCAATATTGTCGTAACTAAAGTCATGCAGCCAGAGGTGTAGTTAGGAAGCTTATCATTGTTTTGGGCTATCATGTATATTTCTTGCACTCCATGTATATGCACTGTAAGGGGAATATACCTCTGCATTGTTGTATAAGGTTATTGTATATTTTTGTATATTTTGGGCTATCATGTATATTTCATGCTCTCCACGTTATATACATTTTTGTACGCGTATGGAAGATTATTGTATGTACAACTGAATATGTTATATCTGGTTTGAAATGAATAGTTTTTGTCCACATCCAATGTTGTATTACATGATACGAAAAAACTCGATTATGTCAGTTGTAGGAATGATATTCAACGACAATGTATTGAATGATATGGGCATAGTTTCTACTAAGGAAAATTATTCATTTTCATCTTCAACAGTCATTTTCCTACAACTAAATGGGCATGATTGAAGAATACAATCATAAGGAAGTACGTAGTCTTAAAGTAGTATTATATGTTTACTCAAAGCTTTACTATTCCTAGTTCCCCACATGCGGCTTTCTAATAATAGATAAGTTATCCAATGAGTGTCAAAATATCTACTCTTTAACAAACTTATGCAGTACTGATTATACAAATGGTACAACACCTTGCATTATACAAAGAAAGCTACTGGAAATATAAACTAGCTGATGGACACAGCGGTATCAAAATTCCAACAAATAGGGTTTCAGCGGACCTGGGTGTTCACTTTCTTGGCCTGAATATCACACATCTTCTTGACAGTATCCTTTATCTTCTGCTTGACTGCATGAATGTCCTTCATATAACCAAATTGTGTTGTTGTCTTCAATCTTTTTCATGGCTGACTTTGTTGTGAAGGGAAACTTGAGAATCTAATAATGATCAAGCTTGTTCCTTGCTAGAGCACTGATACATGGATACTTGGGGTTCCTATCCTTCTTCACCGCCCTTCGCATATGTTGTTCAAATCTTTTTGGTGTTCTTCTTAGAAGTTTCTCTAGCTTTCACTCTATTTTCCACTGCAAGAAAAATTTTGGCATCGAACCATAATGTACTAAGGATTACAAATAAATTTACACATTTTTTAATGTACGTGTGAGGATATAGAAATGTACGATAGACTTTAGCTAAATGTACAACTCATTACAACTAAATGAACAACTACTTAAAGCTAAATGTACAACTGATTATATCTAAATGTATTATTGCATTATGAAGAATGAACATGACCCTAAAATAGATCCTACACTCCACCTGCACCCATCAAGCATGTGAAAACATTTGAGAGCAATTGTACACATTCGTAGGACAACATACATGTCAATCACGCAAGGCACACAATAAGTTATGCAATTGGTGTACATTGCAAAAGACATGTATACCAAGCACGTGGTATGCACATTACGAAATGCACTTATGCGGTATGGAACATCAAGAGAATTCAATGTGTACGTATTTCTTGATGTCCGTTTGAGGATATCAAAATGTACAATAGACTCTAGCTAAATGTACAATTCATTATAACCAAATGTACAACAAATTACACCTAAATGTATAACTGATTATAACTAAATGTACAACTGCATTCTGAAGAATGTACACGACCCTAAAATCGATCCTACGCTCTATCATGCACCCGTTAAGCAAGTGAAAATGTTCGAGTATATGTTCGTAGGATAACATTCATGACAATCATGCAAGGCACATAACAAATAACTCAATTGCTATACATTGCAAAAGACATGTACATCGAGTGCATGGTATCCACATTATGAAATGCACTTACATGATGGATTTGTGTAGGGAACTTTAAGAGAATCCAATGCATGTTTATTCTTTGATGTACGTGTTAGGATATCGAAATGTACAATAGACTCCAGCTAAATATACAACTGATTATAACTAAATGTATAATTGATTACACTTAAATGTACAACTGATTATACCTAAATGTACAATTGCGTTATGAAGAATGTACATGACCCTAAAACCAATCCTACGTTCTATCGTGCACTCGTGAACCATGTGAAAATATTCGAGAGCAATTGTGTGCGTTCGATGGACAATATTCTTGCTAATCATGCAAGGCACATAACAAGTTATGCAATTACTATAGATTGCGCAAGACATGTACATCAAGTATGTGGTATGCGCATTAAGAAATACACTTACACAGTGGATTCATGCAGCAAACATCAAGAGAATTCAATGCCTATGCATTCTGTACATGTGAGGATATCGAAATGTACGATAGACTCTAGAGACATGTACAATTGATTATAACTAAATGTACAACTGATTACACCTAAATGTATAATTGATTATACCTAAATGTACAGCTGCATTCTGAAGAATGTACATGACCCTAAAACCAATCCTACGTGCCATCGTGTGCACAAAAAGCATGTGAAAATATTTAAAAGCAATTATGCACGTTCATAGGACAACATTCATGATAATCACACAAGGCACACAACAAGTTATGCAATTAGTGTACATTGCACAAAACATGTACACTGAGTGCATAGTATGTGCCTTATGAAATGCATTTACATGGTGTATTGTGTAGGAAATATTAAAAGAATTTAATGCATCTACATTCCTTGATGTACGTGTCAGGATATCAGAATGTATGATAGGCTCCAACTAAATGTACAACTGATTATAACTAAATGTATAACCGATTATACCTAAATGTACAACTGCAATCTGAATAATGTATAGGACACTAAAATTGAACCTATTCTCCACCATGCACCCGTGAAGCATGTGAAAATGTTCGAGAGTAATTGTATGTGTTCGTAGAATAACATACTGTCATAACGTACCCTAGGGTGGATTCTCGCGGCTTTATGAGTGTGTATGACTTAAAATATTTTCCTGGCTTGGAAATGTCTTCTTAACTGAGACTTTTCTTTGGCAATGTGATGAGAACAAGAATGTACGAATTCTCGACTTATGGTATAGTGAAATGGACCACAAGATGAATCGCTCATCTTATTGGTCTCGGATGATCATCGCGAAATGGTCAATGCTTGGAGTCACCACCGATTATTTTGGGCTAGGCATGATCGGATGCTAATTGAAACCTATGTTTTGAGTTACAAAACTCAAAACATTGATCCGTGGTCTACATAATGCAATGATTCGCTGTATGGGTTTGAGAGTTGGTTATGCACGATGAGGTACGAACCTCTTTGTGATGCCCGAAATCGGTACCTTACCAGCTATGTCTTATCTTGGTTTCGATTCTTTCAATCTTAACTTGTCACTATTTTGATATAACCCTCTTCGAATGCATGAATCTTATAGAAATGATCCAGGTTTTGATGAA